>SNQJ01S0010583.1:208565-225797 GCA_010110895.2 Picea sitchensis | reverse complement strand
TGGTGATGACTTGTTGATGATATATTGCTGATATATGTTGCTGATATGTGCTCACATCTAACTAGTTATAAATGATAACAATGGGTAATGAATAAATGTTGAATGCTAATTGATGAGTTTTTGTGCAAGAGGGAAGTTTTGGGAAAAAGAGCCCCACACTCATTCACCCCCCATCTAAGTTTGGTAGGTGTGTCCAACAACTCAGATGTCCATTCAAATTTAATTCCCTTATTTTGCAAAGAAGTGATGGGATGAACAATTTTAGAGAACCCTGCTATAAATATTTTGTAGTAACCAGCTAACCCCATAAAATATATGACTTCTGAAACATTCTTGGGTGTTGGCCATCCTCTAATGGGTTCAATCTTCTTTGGGTCCACTTTTGTACCTTGTTCTGAAATAATGTGTCCCAAGTAATGGATTTGTTCTTGGTAAAAAGAACACTTTCTCATCTTGGCATACAACTGATGCTCTCTCAACACTTGCAATACCAGTCTTAGGTGATGTTCATGCTCATCTTTAGACTTAGAATAGACAAGTATGCCATTTAGGAATACTATGCCAAACTTATACAAATAATTTCTGAATATGCCATTCATTAAGCACATAAAGACAACTGGTGCACTGGTCAGTCCAAATGGAACCACTACAATTTCACAATGTCCATACCTGGTTCTAAATACTGTCTTATGGACTTCTTCTTCTTTGATTCTTACTTGATGGTATCGTGATCTTAAGTCTATCTTGGAAGATATCTTTTCTCCTCTTAGCTGATCAAAGAGGTCATAAATTTTGGGTAGAGGATACTTTTTCTTCACAGTGGATTTATTCATCTTTCGAATGTCAATACACAGCCTCAAAGTTCCATCCTTATTTTTGACAAAGAGTATTGGTTCTCCCCAAGGTGAAACACTTGGGCGTATGTACCCTTTCTTCAACAATTCTTCCAACTGCATTTGTAGTTCTTTTAATTCTAGGGTACTCATTCTGTAAGGTGTTTTTGATACCGAGGCAGCTCCTGGCACTAAATCAATAGAGAAATCTATATCCCTTTTTGGCGGAAACCCTAGTATCTCTTGGAATACATCTTCAAATTATTGTAGTACCGAAAAATCTTCAAGGCTTGGCCCCTTTGTCTTTTCTGGATCTTCCACATGGGTTTCATATAATTGACATCTTTTTATAAAACATCTCTTCAGATGTAAGGCTGAAATCTCTCTTATAGAGATGGGTCTTGGAACTCCTTTCATAGTGCTCTATTTTTCATCTCCATAAAGATATGTAAATGTATTGTTATGACAATCTAGGACATCATGATTCTTGTCTAACCAATCCATTCCAATTAGAATATCATAAGACCCCAATGATATGATATTTAGATCATTACTAGTATTCACACCATTAAGACTTATGGAATAACTTCTAACCATATCATGGATTCTCCTTTTGGTTCCACCGTTCCAGTGGCTAGATGAACCAAACTTGATTTTAAAATATTAATTTTCTCCAAATGTAATCTATCCACTATTTTAGGATCAATGTAACAATGAATTGCTCATGAATCAATTAAAATAGAAACATGATGATTTATGATCTTACCTTCTACCTCGATCATATTGGATTGATACTCTGCTTGTTGATCATCTAAGGCTACATAAATCCTTCCCATGTATTCAAATTTTGTAGCCTCTTGGATGTTGTGCACAGTATTCACTCTGTCCTTTCTATGTGGGCAATCCTTGTACACGTGATATTCTTTGCATGCCCAACATTGGATTGGGGATCTTCCCCTTTTTCCCAAGGAGTCTTCTTTCTTGGATTCATCCTTAGCATACTGGTCTTGATGATTTTTATTAGGCTCATTTCTATTGAAAGGAGGTTTGAATCCCTTCCTCTTCTGATCAGAATTCTCCTTCTTCTTATCCTTCCAAGACTTCTACATGGATTCTCTTCCCTGGCCTTGCTCATACAAGTATTTATCCTTCCTGATGGTCTCAATCAAGGTCCTAGGTTCATCATATTGAATCTTCTCTTTATAAAAGGATGGAAGTACACTCAAGAACCTCTGTACTTTCACCTTCTCATCTTTTATAAACCCCACATACTTTAGCAACTCCATGGACTTCTTCTCATACTATTCCATGGTCATGCTTCCCAGACTAAGTTAAAAAAACTCCTGCATTTTCTTTTCATAAAAGTGCTCTGAGAGGTACTTCTTCTAAAAATACTTCTTGAACTACTTCCAAGTGATCATATTCTCATTAATTTGCTCAACTTTCTTCAGTTGGTCATGTTATCACATATAGTTATCAAAGGAAACAAGTCATCCAAGTCCGTGGTTTGTATAGGAAGTGTCCAAGCGTAACATTCAAAAGCAGTCCATTTCGGGCTGAAACACAGGCAAGCCGATATGTTCATGTTTCAACAATGGAGATCCTATATACAGTTCAGATTAACGACTCTCGGACATCCAGAGTTTAAAAATTGTGTGAGGATTAGTGGCTAGGTAGAAGCCCCATAGTTAAAGATTAAGTGTCGCATGTCCTTCTCTAGTGGACGTGCATGATTCATTTTAGAGTTCGAGTTTCGAGAGTTTCAGATTCTCCCCTCTCACTTTCATCCAGAGTGTTTTCCCCCAAATTCCACTAATCGTTTCCGTGTGTCCATCCAAATCTAATGATGGTAGTTTTCTTTGGGACTTTAGGCTTTGGGAGTCTCAGCTTCCCCGCTCCTGTTTCCCTCCAAAGTAGTTTCTCCTGGATTTCACAGATCTCTGTTGTGTGTCCTCCTCAGATTAGTGGTCACGGTTTGTTTCCAAGATTCATTTTAGACCAACACATCACTCTGGGAGAGTGTCACTTCGAGAGTTTTCTATCCAGAGCAAGCATAGTTCTCCGAAGCTCGGAGCCCCAAAGTCCCAAAATATTTAAATGATAAAAATGGCCTAATCCAGGTTTAAGCACATGCTAATCACTTCGCAAGTTCAAAACTCCGAGAGTTATATACACTCTTCATTCAAAATCTCTCAAACTCCAAAGTGCTGAAGATACTTGGCACCCATCAGTTCCAACACGTGGCATCCATCTAGCGCTGACACTTGGCATTCATTTCAAGCATTTTTGGACATGTCTTCAGCCTATTTTTGAGTGATACATGTCACCCCTTTGTCCACAACATGTTATCATAGTGACATCAGGCCACCACGTCAAATGCAGGAGATCATCCTCCGAGAAGTGTTTTTTTTCAAGCGTCAAGATTAACGCCATCTCCATGCGTGGTTTTAATGGTTCATAGAATTGGTGGGTGGATAAGATTTAGTGGTGGTGATAAATTTGGTAGGTGTGCCTATATCGTCAATCTTGAATAGATCAATGACCATGTTTCATTGTGGGGATGCAACTTGCTCGAGTGTTAAAATCCTTGAGCGGTCCCATAATCGAAACTGTGGTATAGCGAAAGTGCTACGTGGCGGGAGGTGGTCAATTGCTGGATTAAAAGTGGTGTGGATCTAAACTGCCTTTGATGGCCCCACAATCATGTGCTTATATAATTTCAAATCCAAGAGAAATACGTGGCGGCCCCCTAGGCATTGAGCCTCATCCCAATCCTGAGGAAAAAATAAGTAAATGATAAAGGACCAATAGCTAAAACTTCAGCTCAGTCCATAAATGGAAAACTTGAAAACTATGGCCGAGGATACATAACTGTCAGCCTGAGGTACCATGATGGATGATTTCTTCTTGCAGGCCCATCCTAATCTGAACTTGCGTATTATAGGAGGAAACACACATAGTCTGACAGAAGGATGCACAAATGAAAGCTTTGAATAGGATGTCTAGATCACACTCCTGGCAGTTGTGGAATGATCTGATTATAAATAGATCAATTTAAGATTTTGTAAAGGGGGTGTATTTTTCAGAGGCTGGAGAGTCGATAGAGTTTTAGGAGCAAGGCTCTGTATATTTAGTTTGTAAGCTCGAGGGATTGGATTGTAAATATTATGTTATTGAAGTTTCCTTTGAATTGTTTTTATCAGACCATCTTCTTAGTTTACATGATGTTTTGTTTATTCTTGTCTGGATGTAATCTCTCTAATTTATGGATTCCTGAGGCGATGGAGGATCTGTTGTCATCATGCCCATCTTTCATGGTTCATCAAATATTTTCTATTTTTCTTCTTTTCTGGATGTAATCTCTCGGATTTATGGATTCCTGAGGCGATGGAGGATATGTTGTCATCTTGCCCATCTTTCATGGTTCATCAGACATTTATGTTTTTATCGTCTGGATGTAATCTCTCTAATCTATGGATTCCTGAGGCGGTAGAGGATCTTCTATCATCATGCCCATATTTCATGGTTCATCAGACATTTTCTATTTTTCTTGTCTGGATGTAGCATCTCTCTGATTTATGGATTCTTGAGGCAGTAGAGGATCTGTTGTCATCTTACCCATTTTTCATGTTTTATCACTCAAACACATTCTCATTTTCTTCTCCTCATCACCACATAAATCCTTTTGTTTGATAGGCAGTTTAAATGCCTTCATTATTCATGATACTTATGACTCTATAGCCCAATGGTCGAGGACTGATCTGCAACGACCTCTGCCATTTTTTCCTCTCTCTATAGTATTACTGATCCACCTACTCAAACCATTTTAATCCATTTTATTTTTTTGATGGGTACTGGGCTTATCCTCTTGCAGTCTGAGGGTGACTCTCAGTGCTAACAGGTCCCACCACATAACAAATTTCCCATGTAGATGGTAGGTGGAAATTATGGCTTCTAGGTTTGACTAATAGCTATGCAATTGAAAATACCTTATGAGTACAAGAAACCATGCTTCAACATCATCTTCCTTTTCTCTTTCACCATCAAAGGATGGTGGCTTAAGCTTCCTCAACTCTCCTTGCAAACTGTCCACTTCAAGTCTCCTTCTTTGGTGCCTAACAGGATACACCTCTGGACTACTTATGGAATCTTCAGAAGAATAAAATTTCTTGCTGAGTGGGGATGAAAGTGATGTATATGAGTTCTTCTATCACTTCTTGAATAACCAGTTCTTCCACAATCATCTCTTCTTTCATGATACCTTCCTTCCTCCTCTTGTTTTGAGTTTGCCTCTGCAACTGGTTTAAGCTCTTCATCACTTGAGCATTTATCTGATTTTTTTCTCTCATCAACCTCACATTGTTTTCTTTGTAGCTCTGCACTTCTATTATCAGGATTCTTAGAGTCTCTATCAATGTTTCTTGCTCCCCTCTTCCCTTGTTTCCATTGGATTCTGTCTCTTCATTACCAACACTGATATTTTGACCTTTGGCCTCTTTATCATGGATGGAGGCTCCCTCACATTCTTCCATTTCTCAAATCTACATTCTTACACTAAAATGATATGTTTACGCCTCCTAATTGTGAAAAATGTGCAAGTGACCATTTTGTTAGAATTATTATGAACAAAATTAATTGTCAAACAATGCTATTGTCCTTTTCCCTCTTAATTCGTGAATAAAAATATATCATTCTCCATCATATAACACTTCCATGTTATCCTTTAGCTGATACATAATTCAATTCTGCATAGGTGCTTCCTTTAAACCACTTTCCATGTGCCAATGGCTCGGAACCAAGGCTTTAGTCCTTCCTTAGCGCCTCGCTCTGTGTCCTTCCACACGGGAGCTTGCGTGAACAACATATCCAAGGGTTGGGTTAATTCTCAGGCCCTTTTTACCTTATCATGAGACTCACTCTAGGACCAAGTCCTTCAGACCTCAGCCTCCGACTGTTCTCTATTTTCAACTTTCAATTCCTCTCGGAGCTATTTTCCGTCGAAGTCTTCACTAACTCCACTAGAAATGATCGAATGGTTGAGACTTGATATCCCATTGAATGGATGACCTTGCCCCCAACTAGAGGCTTCAACAAGAATCAACAATCATGACTTAATCAATTGTCGAGATGGATGACTCTCCGCCAATACGAAAATTTGGTGCTCCGAGACATTCAGTTCCCGTGTCTCTCAATTCCCCCAGAGTGAAAATCCTCTGAAGTATTTACACTGCTTAATCCATGATTTAATAAAATGGTCGAGAAAGGTCTCAAAGGGATCCTAGATCGACGGGCTGTGTTCCTTCATGACTTTAGGCTTCGACACTTTTTACTTATAGAAACTTGGACACCCCCGAAGGCCATACTCCCGGATCTGACACATCACGCTGACATCACCTAGGGTTACATGGACCCATGGCACGTGTGGCACATGTCACTAAATAATGGATAGATCAGGATCTAAAAGGTGTAGAATCTGGGTGACATGTGTCCCCACATGGCCCTTTGCCATGTGGCACAAGCCATGTCATCAATCAAGTTTGGGACTTCGAGAATATGGGCTTCAGAAGTTTCCTGAGTCCAACACACGCTACCTCCCAGATAGTCGAACATTGAACTGAAATCGATGGCTTAGACTCCTCCCACATCCAACGACTGGGATTAAATCCGAGATTCAAGCTCAAAGGATTCTCTCTCCAGACAACCCCCACACTCCTGAACTATCGAAGGCCGAAGTGGCAAGGTTACAAAGCTCCAAAAATCCAAAAATCTAGTATCCTTCCACCCTTACTATATCCAACGGTCGACATAATTCTGAAGTCCTTCCATCAATCTAACGATTGACGGGAATTCAGGACTTCGATGCTTCGGGACTCCAGGTTATAGAAATTCCTCCAAGATTAAAACTCCTGGAGTGAACACTCTCAAAGTGGTAAATGTCAACTGACCAAAATCAACGACGAATATGCCTCAATGCCTCCCATTAGATTGGATGGCCGATGAGACTTCGCGACTCTGAAATTCGACAATTCAGGCTTTGCCTGCCTACCAAGATCACCAAAGTGGAAAAGTTCTAAAGCCTTACCTTTTGTGCTTGGCTTCAATCGATGACTGATGATCGATTAGCTAGATCTGACGATTGGGACTTAATCCTTCCAACTTATTGATTCTGCCTCTATCAAATGACCACTATTCACCCACCTTCTGATCCGAGGGTCCATAACTCCCTTGATCCCATGGTGGTGATCATTCCTGAATTAAAAATGAATGACCACAATCCTTCGATCCCTTACAAAGGGTCTCTGATACTCTGGCTTCTACGCGATCTCTGCAATGTTATTCCTCATGATATTTTCGATTCAAGGACATATAATTGATCTTAACCATAAGATATGGACAATAGATCCGACCTCTTTCGGCTCGGTGTTTCAACCTGTGGCTCCGAAACCAATATGTAACATACCCAACCACCCCTAGTCCAGGATACACTACTTCAAGTCCGCTCGTGAAATTATTTCTCTTACTGATACCTTTCTAATTAATATATATGCATAAAATAAAGGAACCATATGGCATGCACATCATTACCAACAAGCATGCCTATTCTAAATATTAAATGCAACAATTAATAAATACATAGCGGAATAAATAATACACAAGTAATTAACCACGATAGAGAGCACTTATCTTTTCTTAAAATAAGACACCAACTCGTTGCATACCAAGGACGTTCCACCCAACCGTAGACACTGTTGTTCCAAATCTCAACAACAATGTCATCCCTGAGCTAGGCTATGAGTCCACAAGGACAGATTATATGGTGTCACTCGGATTCACAATCCATTCAGATCTTAGTCTCTCATAGGCCTTTCAACACTCGCAACAATACAAAGTAAACCATCCCTCTTCTACCTAGTTCATACAACCTAAGAGAATGGACCCCCTTCTTTGCCTCACAGTCACTCAGACTGTCCATCTCTTCCAGGGCTCCATTTATTTTGGTCAATAATCTCTCTACTGGGACTGTCAAGACTCGAAGCTATGAGTTAACTAAAACACAGGCCTAGGCATCACAAACATGCATGCACCAAATCCTGGTTGGAAATACACCAGCATCCTATATAGCCAACAACTATGGTTTTTGTCAGCAATTTGGTTTCCTTCCCCAACCAACTCTCAAATTAGATGGGACATGTATATGAAATAATGAATGGAGTGATATTAGGATGAAAGGTGTGAATATAGATCAATTGAGTGAATGAGTGAATGAGTGAAGAAGAAGCGATCAACATCAGAACAAGAAGAGAACCCCCACCCCAGACCAAGGATGGGTTTTTTGTAAATATTGGGAATCAAGAACCTCATGGCCTTCCCCCAAGAAGATCATGTAACTAATATTCTCCATTAAAAAAAATGGGTAATTAAAGTTATAAAATAAATACTTGTCCCCTCAAGCCCCCTCTCTCGTGGAGTCATAGCCCCCTATAACTCTTGTCCTTGTCTGTCTAGCAACCAACGATGTATTTATTATTAATAATAATTAGAACATTACATTTATTAGGCACATTGGCCTCTTTTAATTGTTTGGGCACTTTGGCCTCTCATCAATTAACAAAATACATTATTTAATATGGGGCTCAAAACCTGAGGTGTTACACTATCAAGTATCTGAGCACATGTTTCACTACTACCCAATGTACCTACCTCAAATCCACCATGAATTTACTCAAGGTGTTCACATAAAAACAAATATTTGGCTTGGTATTGACCAAATACATCAAGGACCCTATCAACTACCTATATATCATGGGATCCACCAACTCTGAATATGAAGTCACCACCTTCATATTAGTAACCATAGGTGTAGCCATTGGTCTACAACCCTCCATCTTGAATCTCCTTAATATCTCTATTGTATACTTCCCTTGACCAAGGAAGATATATCTCGATACCTTCCATACCTCTAATACCAATAAAAATGCATCAAGCCAATGCCCTTCATCTTGAACTTAGTAGCCAAATATTCTTTGCACCATGCAATAAGATCCTCCGCACATGTGAGAAACAAATCATATACATACAGAACCTAGGTGAGTGGATCTACCCCAACAAGTATGAAGTACAAGTTAGCATTTTCCTCACTCTTGGTAAATCCCATATTATGCAAGTATTTATCAATCCTGGAATATTGTTCCCTGGGTGATTGTTTGAGTCCATACAAGGCTTTCTTAAGCCAACATAGATGAGACACCCTCCCATGTACCTCAAATCCCCGAGGTTTCTCTATGTATACTTCCTCCTCAATGATCCCATTGAGGAAAGTTTTTTTCACATCCATCTGATCTATCCTCAACCTCATAAATGAACCAAGGGAAATAACAGCTTGAACAAAAGCATACTTGGTGACTAGAGAAAATGTGTCCTCATAGTCTACTCCCTCTTTATAGGAGAAACATGTCACCACAAACCTCTCTTTGAACTTCTTAATTCTACCATCTGCAACATGCTTGATCTTCTAGAGCCACTTGGAACTCACAACTGAATTCCTCTTCAATATCAACACTATTTCCTAAAAATCATTCCTCATAATAGAGGTGTACTCTTATACCATGGAATCCCACCATATCCGCTGATTTGTAACTTCCTAAAAAATGGAAGGCTCAATGTTAGATGCTACTCATAAGCACCATATAGTTCAAAAAATTTCTTGGAGATCTACACTGTCTGACCACACTCCTAAGATCCTAAAAAACATCCCTTAATGTTTGCAATAGCCACCTGGGTCTCCTGATAGGACTGGAAGGGGATAAATCCTCCTCCCCACTTGAAGTATGATCTACTGAATTCTACTCATCCTTCGAAGCTTTCTTCTCCTCATCCTTTGTAATTAATAATTACTCCTCAGATCTCCTAGATGCCAATTTATCCTTGAAATTAACATATCTTCTCACAATTGTCTTCCTTTGCATCGGAATGAAGATCCTGAAAGCCTTTGAGGTCTCGTTGTACCCCACAAATATACCCTTATGTACTTAAGGCTCCAACTTCATCCTCTTCTCTACAAGCACATGGATATATACTGGACAACCAAAGATCCTCGAATGTACTATATCTGGATTCAATCCTAAGAATTCCTCCTTTGGAGTATTTTCACACAATATCCTATGAGGAATCCTATTCTACACATATATTGTCGTGTTACATGCCTATGCCCAAAGAAACATAAGAAACTCTTGGTCATGTATCATAGCCATCGAAAAGTTGATGATGGACCGATTTTTTCTCTTTGCAACCTCATTGTACTGAGGGTTGTATAATATTGTAAGCTCCCTATTGATCCTTGCCTCCTTGTAGAAATCCTTGAATTCTTTGGAGGTGTACTCTCTCCCATTATCTGAACTCAAGACCTTAATCTTCTTCCTTGTCTAGATTTCCACCTGAGCTCTAAACTACTGAAACMGATTGAAGACCTCATCCCCGGTCTTCATAAATAAGATTTGAGTTTTTTTGGAAAATTCATCAATGAACATCACATAGTATGATGATCCCTTCATTGATKCTACTGACATCAACCCACTCACAAATGAATGGATAAGATCCAAGATCCCCTTGGACCTACTCTCACTACTAGGAAAATCAACCTTGTCATATTTCAAAGTGAACACCCTCTACACACTCCCTACTGCTCAATATTGAACTTTGGAAGACCTATAACAATACCCCTCATAATCAACAATGATTTGTAGTGTAGGTGTCCAAACATATTATTCCATAACTCACATAGGTTGTCACTATCGTGTACCAAAGTATGAATAAGATTTCCCTGTAACTTGTATAAATTGCCATCTCTAACCCCAACAACCACTATTGTGTCTGGGATATCTTTCTTTGGACGTATGAGTACTCTCTCTCTCTGAAACATAATGGAAAAACCCATGTCCTCCATAGTTTAGACTAAGAGAAAATTCTTCTTCAAACTTGGTATATAAAGCACATATTGGGCATACAATGAACCTCCTAGATCAATATGGAACACACATGTTCCCTCTCCCTTCACTTCATACTTGGAATCATAACCAATCTCCACATGAACATCTGAGTCCCTCTCCATCATACTACTAAATAGATCTTGTGGTTCTGTCATATGATGAGATGCACCATTGTCCAAGTACCACACACTCCTCATAGTTGTGCTGGTAGAAAGGAAATAAATTAGTGAGAAATACTTCTCAAACTTTGCTACAAACTTATCTAGATGTGTCTATGATAATGTTATTGTCTGCATCTTTCCTTTACCCTTCTTCTTCTCTAGACACTGAGATGCATAATTCCCATTCTTATGACATGAGAAGCACTTGATTTTACTCAAGTCCTTCTTCTTTCCTAGCTGCGATGATTTTCCATCATTGTTACCCTTCTTGTAAAACTATTTCATTTTCCCTTCTTTGTCTTATTGACAAGAGATAAGTTCTCATAAATACCTCCCTTCTTGTTTCTGTTGGCCCTTAACCAATTTTTGAGGATCCTTAATCATGTTTGACCTACTTTTGGGACTTCGACAGGCTGTCAAAGGTGGAGCACAAGTCGAAGCAGAGATCATAGGATCTCAACCCCTTTTTAGGGCCTTTTGGGTTTTGGGCTTATGTAACAGGTATGGGGATGTCGACCCATGGGTTTACCCATGTTTAGGCCTCTTTTGTAATGTATAAATAGAAATCTAGGTGATGTAAGTGTGTGTATGTATGCTAAGTGCAAATGCACAAGTGTGTGATACCAAGTGCTAAGTGAAAGTAGTAGTGTACATTCTTTGTGCATGCCATGTGAGACTTTCAAGGCTAAGTGAAAGTGACTATAAGAGATTGAGTAGAAGCTTTGTGCTGTAACCTAGCTTGGGGAAGGAGGATCTGGTGAGGTGCGTGCAGATCTCCTGTCCTATGCAGAGTAGGATCTTGTGGCTCTGTGCATGTAGCTGATTGACC
Organism: Picea sitchensis; assembly: GCA_010110895.2. Classification (NCBI taxonomy): domain Eukaryota; kingdom Viridiplantae; phylum Streptophyta; class Pinopsida; order Pinales; family Pinaceae; genus Picea; species Picea sitchensis. The sequence goes on along the minus strand of SNQJ01S0010583.1, from coordinate 213,988 downwards.
TAAGATAATAAAAGAGAAGAAGAGTTGGTGGGCGTAGCCCCAGGATGAGGGTGAACCACTTATATCCTATGTTGCTATGCTTTGTACGATGTATTGATGTGTTTACTTGCTTAAGTGCTATGATATAGATGAATGATAGATAGATCTGTTAATGATTTGTGCTTAATAATATGGATGAATTCTAGATCTAACCTATGTGAATGTGCTTAGTGCTTGAACAGGCTAGATCTGGGTGAAAACTGCGGTGCTCTCTAATTAGGGTTTTATCTGCGAAGTAGGTACTGGTTAAATACTGATGAACTGTAACTGATAAGTGATTTGTTAAGGTGTTGTAATCACAGATCACTGTCCTAGCTAAGGTTGTAGACATATGAGTCCTACAACCACCCCTGCCTCTACCTCGAGTGAGACTTCATCTGCTTCGTAGGTGTTGCCGAAAGGCCCGGTAGTTAGGGTTTTGTTGGTGCACTATTGTAGAATTGAACCCTGGGTCTGCCCCTATGCCAACAAATGATTCCGTTGCCGGGACCTGAAACTGTGATCGCTGGGAATTCAAGAAAATAAAGCTCCGTGCGTAGATCTATTTCTTTAGTGCGCAATAGTCTACTTGACTTGTGAAGCTTTGTGCTAAGAAGAAAAGTCAGATTTGAAGAAAATAGGTAGTATCTGAAGGCTTTGTTCTTTGTTAAAGATAAGAACAATGAGAAATTTTGATTGAAAAAGGAAAGATAAGTGGAAATTTTTGTTTCAAAAGTATGGATCTAGGTATGTTTGATAAATTTTTTCCTAGCTTGAAAAGTAGAGCACAACTAGATGGAATAAGGTTTGATATGAGTAGATCTGATAAAAATAGTGAAAGATATGTTATTCCTATGCATAGAAAGAATGTTTGGACTAACAAATGGATGCAGGAACCTGTTGATGGGAAAAATTGACTGTCCCTCAACTGGAAGAACGAGTCCGGTCTGGGGTTGTCTAAGTAACCCAAGCCGTTTGATGTAACTTGTTTTGACGGGTTTAATGGCCTCGTTAGCCAATCTAAAGTCCCAAAATAGAGAGAAAGAGATAAATAACTAATGCTACACCCAAAATAGAGAGAAAGAGATAAATAACTAATGCTACAAAATTAATGATATATATATATATATATATATATATATATATATATATATATATATATATATATATATATATAACTATTGGTTAAAATGAATTTGGAGCTAAAAGAAAACATAAGAATCTTACTTATGAACAACATTTACATGTTGCAAGATTTACTAGAAACTTGCAAAATCAATGTAATAATAATTTCTTTTGAGAAGCATATAAATAAAGTACATTTAAATATTTCTTAATTTTTTTATAAGTATAACAAATCTTGAATTAACTAAACCAGGACACACAGATGTACAGATAGTCAAAAGCTAAACTTAAACATTTTGGTTTCACTAATATATAAAATGAAAGAAATTAGAAATACAAAGAAGCTAACCTGATGTCGGTTCTTGAGATGTGTCCAAGCCTCTGTATAAATGAAGAACACCTAGCTGCAATGCCTACAAGATAAATCTACAATAGACTTTATACTAAAACCTTCCTCAATAAATTTAAGATGTACAGGTAGCCAAGAGATTAGAAAAATGGAAAGGGAAACATACCATATTAATTCTGTGATCTTATGATTGCCAATGATTACATTCAGATAAATCCATGTGTAATACACTCACTTCATTATCCAACTTAAACATCAAATAGAAATCCTGATATTCAAATTAACAAAAATGATCACATTGTGAATATCTGGAACAACAAATTATGAACGCTTTTTATAACATGAATATCCTGAAACATAACATATCAAGAGTCTAAAGCTACATGACATATTAATATATCAAAGATTAAATAAAACAAAACGTTAATGAAACAACATCTGCAGTGGACTAAAGCCAAAATATGTATGTTGTTCCATAAGTCTTGAAAATCATTCATTCATAATTGGTTCCAAGCTAAGATGCCTTTCATTTACAAAATAAAGAGTATTTAAAGTGTTTTTTGAAATCTAAACTCCCTATATTCTAAGATAGGATCATATCCCATAAGATCAAAACATTACAAATATAAAGGGCCTAGAACCACTCATGATCAAACTATATCTTTAAAATTTATGAAAGTTTTTTACTATTTACAAAATAAACCAAAGGAGAAACTAATAAACTAGATCGGACATGTTCCATCCCATAAGATCAACATTAGATATACCATGTCCTGAAAAATGAAATGGGAACAAGTTAGATATTTTATTAACAAATAATTACTAAATTTTATATGAAAGTGACTTGGTTACAGAATCTCACGATTCTGTAGCCGGTCTTATATTGGTAAAAGAAATCCAAGTTGAACCGATTTGATTTTTTTTTTTAAATAACATGACTGTAGTAAAAAATGGGTTTCTATAGGAAAGTTTGTAACAAAACCATTTTGAGCTAAGAACCCGTCCCAATCATCACCCATGGTTTTCAAATGATGAACCAACAACATTTTAATTAAACCATGGTGAAAGAGGCTAGATTCGAGGCTCTTCTTCTTGTATCTTTTCAAAATTTTGTACAGACTTCTTAGCAAATAAATGACACATTCAAATGGAAGCCTATAAAGTTCATAAGAAATCACACATGGTAAAGAAAAACCAGGCCATAACGACCCTCACAGGTAATAAATTGTTTAAGAACTGATAACAGACCATGCCACCTAACCTTAAGCAAGTAAACAAGAATACCTTTCTCACAACAATCAATATTTCTAGAGGTCATGAAAAGACTCCATGGCACTTTGTCAATATTTGAGTTCTTAAACCACTTCTGACCGGAGAGAGGAATCCCCATTGCTTCACTCAAAAAATCTCCAGTCACCTCAAATTGAATATCACCAACCTTCGCTCTATATCGATCAAACATTTGGGTGAATTCTTTGGCCACACGAAGGTTATACCCTTTGAAATTCTTAATGAAAATATCCCAAACTCGGCCTTTCAAATCCTCAATCGCATCATCATGAGACAACAACGCTTGAGATCCATTTGACTCTATTCGGACAACATGATCCATTGAGAGTATGACTAGACTATGACAGGGGTGACCCAAGCTTGCTGTGGGTTTAGATGTAAGAAGTAACAGGGACAAGTTTGAGTGGATACCATGAAAACAAATCAAGCAGAACGCTTGCACGATCATATCATACACATGAAGGTATCAGTTATGGAGTTTGAACACTCCTGGTAATGAAAGCTCCGAGTACATAGCACTACACAAACCCTTAACTCGTAATGAGAATCCTGTCAATTCATTCTACCAGCCAAAGTGAAGTACAGGATACGATTTTGGTGCGTTTTAATTCCCATGTCATGTAATGGATATAATTGATTTGCAAAGGGTTGGAATGGATATGTTTTTATAGTCCAAATGTGAATCAATATTTGGCATTATAGTTGATTTACAAAGGATTCAAATAAATAAGCTTACAGTCCAAATGCAAATCAACATGGGTAATATATCGATATTCGATAAACTCAAAAGGAAAATCATTCRAGTAATAAATATGAAGTAGATGTAAGGACAATGAACCTTTAAAAACAAGGCTTTAAATAGGGATATAATACAAAATTAATTTTCCATGCTTGATTCATGATTTTAGTCATGAATCAAGCATGAAACACAAGATAAAAATAAAACAAGAAGAATCAAACATATTTTATAATCCAATAATCACCCCCAAATAGTAATATTTACAGGATGAGGTGAAGGCATCTACAAGAACTGTCGTTTTTCATTCAAACTAGCAAAATCATGTAGGGCTGCCAATAGTGGTGACTTACTAGGAGAAGCAATTATCTCTGCATCACCAACGAGTTTGTGTTATGATTGATTAGACTGATTAAATATTAAAGAACAGTTGAAAGGAAATCAAGCATCCCAATCATATCCCAAAAACATCACACAGTCTAGCTTCAGATATCTCTCTGTTCAAATGAAATCCGGTGACAAGTTTTAATTACGAGAGCAACGATATTCAAGCCAATGACTCCGATACTGTTGATAGGGCCGCTACTGCCAGCAAGTGTCCATAGCCTCGGAAGGGATGTCAATTAACCCGCTCTGATGCCTCTACCCTGTCAAAGAATTGTCAATTCAAAATGAAGGGCACTTATGATTAATATCAAAATTTATACCTGATAATTTTCTTGAACCCGACATTGCTTCACTACCAGTAGGCCTATTTAGTACCCTGGAAAAGTTGTCTTGGAATCATGCATGCATTTACCTGCTGCCAACAGACTTGTTCAATATCTTGGTGGGTTTATAGACACTTCCCACAACTCTCTAGAGACAGTTTGATATAAATTTAATGATCTTTAGAAGAGAGGGGTGATGCTGAAAATTTTAGTTTTTAGAACACTTGATATTTTCTGGCCTTAATTTTTCGCTTGATAACCTTCATTATGATCTGAAATTAGTTTTCTAATAAGAATAAATTTTCGAGGAAAGGAAGGCATACTTGATTTGTTTTCTTTAAAAACATGGACATCATAAATATTTTTAATGATGATCGTGTCTGCTCATGATTATAAAGTGAAACCAGGAAACCTACTTCGAACATAAAGTTTCTTTAGCTGGTCTGCGTGTCAACAATTTACAACATTGATGCTCTGAAAATACCTTGATGGTTTCTTCATAATGAGGCATTCTAGTTTCCCTTCACGAACTAAAAGGTGACATAGACATAATTTTATTCAGAAAGCAGTGAAAACAAGAAAAATGAAAAGAACCAAAAAAAAAAAATAAAAAAAAAATGTACAGAGGTGAATCTGGAATCATAAGGAAAAATACCTTTTTAGAGCTTGGCCATTCACCGAGAAGGTGTCTGGCTGTCCCTCCAAATTGTGTAGACGGAAAGAGCTGGGACCTAGTTTTTCAGCGGTTACGAAAGGTCCCAACCACAGGTTCTAGAACTTGGTGTGTTCCCCTTTCCTCTCATGAGGTTTATCCCATTTGAGAACCAAGTATCCTACCTTGAAATTTCTATCTGAAGAAGAGTTTGAATCAAACCAACTTTTCACAATTTTCTGATGTTGATCCAACTTCTTCTTTGGCTGTGCTCTTACTTCCTCCAGTTTTAACAAGGCATTGATTTGACTTTCCAGAGGAGGGAAGACCTCTTCTTGGAATTTTTGCGATAGTTGCAGAGATGGGAGAAGAACATGAGGAGGTAGGATTGCTTCTCTCCCGTAAACGAGAGATAAAGGAGAGTTACCAACATAATCTTTGGGCATTACTTTGTCAGCCCATAGTGCATTAAACAAAGCGTTGTGCTAGTTCTTGTGGTTTTTAGAGACTGTCCTCTTAATGATCTAGATCAAATTTTTGTTT
>SNQJ01S0010583.1:186652-200843 GCA_010110895.2 Picea sitchensis | reverse complement strand
TTGACTATATAATCCCTTGGACCCCTGGATGCAAAGAAAACAACAAGTGGGAGAATGTTGGGTATGTGTTATATTCTTTGCATGTGTGTGTGTGTGGGTGCGTCAGATACGACGACTGCGTCTGACGATCCCTTCACCTAGAGCTCTGTCGTGTGTGTCGGGCGCTTTCCTAGGGGGGTCCCAGGGGGGGGTAGGTATGCCCCCCCCTGGTTACGCGCAGCGTTCAGCAACGGGCTGTAGCCCGGGGCAACGCCCCAAAATTGTTTTTTAGGCGGTTTTTGTTATTTTTAGAGGATTTTGTTATTTTTAGCGGATTTGTAAATTAATCCCGGATTAAGGGATTAGGGTTTTGGTATCTACAGAATACCTAAAAACATTGTATATATTATATGGCGAATGGTGAAATTCGATATAATGAAAATAAGAAAGGTTTTTCCGGTTGAGGGTTTCCGGTATAAAATCTTTGTGTACTCTGTGTATGAGCCAATGATTAATTTTTGTATTGCTTAAGAATGTATATGCATTGCTTTACTTCGCAGGTTTAAAACTTACATTATTCCTCACCAGTTCAAAAAGCCTTATCGTTAAATGAAAGTGTGCATTGGCTTATGAATTCAATATGAAGGACCTTGGTATGATGCACTACTTCTTGGGACTAGAAGTGTGGCAGAGGACTAATGAGATTCTCCTGAATCAGGGGAAATACACAATGTATATATTCAAGAAAATCAAGAAGACAGACTACAAGCCCATGGCTACACCAATGGTGATGAATCTGAAGAAACTGAAAGAGACTTCTTCTGATTCAGGCGAGATTGATCCACATCTTTATAGACAACTGATTGGATCATTGATGTATCTGGTTAACACCAGACTTTGTATATGCTATGCAATGAGTGTACTCATCCAGTTTATGAGTCAGCTGAGATAGACACATTGTATAGCAGCGAAGCATGTGTTGAGATATTTACGAGGCACAATTGGTTATGGACTGAAATATGCCTCCTGTGTAGACATGAGATTGTAGGGATATGCCGATGCAGATTGGGAAGGGAGCGCAATAGACCTTAAGAGCACCTCTTGTTATTTTTTTACTTTGGGATCTTCCATGGTTTCCTGGTGCAGCAGGAAACAGACTTCTATGGCTTTGATTACCACAGAAGCAGAGTACATTGCATTATGTGTGGCAGTCTGCGAAGCAGTGTGGATTTGCAATATTCTTGAAGACTTATTTGGACATGATATGGATTCCACCATTATCCATTGTGATAACCAGAGTTGTGTAAATATCTCATAGAATCATGTGTTTCACGATAAATCGAAACACATTGAGATCAAATACCATTACATTAGAGATATGGTGCAGAGGAAAGCAGTACATGTGTAGTACCTTTCTACACATGAGTAAGTTGCATATGTCTTCACCAAACCATTTCTAGGACGAAGTTCAAGTACTTCTGTGAGAGACTTGGCCTGGTGGAGAATGCCTCCCTAGTTGAGAGGGAGTGTTGATGATTGCAGCTTCATGAGACATTCTCCAGATCATACTCCTATGGACTTAGTTGACATTATCTGTGAGAATTCTTATGTGATAGGTGAGTCATACTCCTCTAGACTGATTTGAGATGATTTATGAGAACGCCTATGTGATAGGTGAGGCATGCTCCTCTGCACTAAGTTGAGATTACTTGTGTTGGTCTCTTGTTGTTCTCCTTTGGACTGAGTTGAGATGACTTGAGACGGTATCATGTCGTACTCATATGAACTTATTTTAGTCAGCTTGAGATGGCTCTCTAGTTTGTACTCCTATGGATTTAGTTAATTTGATATGTTTGAGAGTGACGTCCCTTATGGTTGAGCACATGTGGACTTGTCCCTAGTGGTAGAGAACTAGAGGATGTGTGTGAGACCCCTTGATATATTTTCAAAGAGTAATACTATTGTAAAAACCTAATTTGTATTGTCAAGGGTACAAGTCAACCCTACTGTGTAAATGTTGGTTGTGGAGCCTGATTATCTTCCAGATTCAGAGGTATTTGTTTTCAGCTGTGTTTATACCCCATGAAGACTTTACACCCCAGAAGAATGTACACTCTTTCACGCGGGGGAGTGCAGAGGGGGGTTACCCCCTCTGTGGGTAATTTCATTGTAAATATGGACCATTCATTATAAGGTCACAGATCTAACGGTAGAAATTATGTTAGTGTTTTTTTCCCTAGAAGGTGACCCTCTTTTATGAGAGAAATGTATTGCGGCTAAGTATGATAGTGAATATTGCATTCTAAGATAGGAGAATGTGAGAGAAAGAAGAGGAAGTTACAGCGGGTTTGTTGTAGGTTGTATCCCTTCGATTACTATATAATAATAAAGAAATGACCTGGCAATTTCTTTGGTGGACGTAGCCCACACTGGGTGAACCACGTATATCTATGTCTCTATTGTATTGTGTATCTTCTGTATTTTATTTCCGCATTTGTTTTATTTTATTGCTCTGCGATCTTGTTTTTCTAACAGTAAAGACAAATAATATTATGTAAAAGACTAATTGTATTATTGAGTTGTACAATTAGACCCTATTGTGCCAATAGACATGTCTATTCGTTGATTTGGGTCCTGTATATATTAGAGAGATATATCCCCATTGAGGATCATCTCATTCACTCACAACGCATTACTTGGAGAGTTGTAATTTGGTGCACACTTCTTATGCGCTATTTTTTTTTGTCATAGAGAACCCTATTGTGTGTGCTAGGTGTTGGGCTCTAAAGATGTCCTAAAACAACCTTAGTTTAACATTAATTTATCAACCCTAGGATTCGTCTTTTATTTCAATAATATCAGCAAAGTCTATGTAGATAGTTGTAGAGGCTAAAATCATGTAGTTAAAGCAAATATGAGTTTATCAACAATCAGATTCCTCGCACATTCATTAAAACTATGAAGCTAAAATCTATGTTCAACAGAATTGAAATATGATCTATAACATGTTGTGAATTAAAGACATTTAGCTAAATTGTTGAATCAATCTAACTAACAAACAGTAATTGAATTTGTGAAAGTGCTTAATAAACTGATCTATCAATGAATATTTAATCTACTGGAAGGAAACATCTAAGCACTGTAATATGACAAGGAACAACAAATGCAGAATTAAGAAAAAGGAACAGCAACTGTAAATTTAAGCGAAAAGAACAACAAATGCTAACTTAATAAAAGGAACATTGTATGCGAAAATGAGAGCAATTGTCAAGCAGTAAACTACAACAATGGAAACTAGAACATCAATCAATAACATTCAAATGAAGCATATATCTTATGTAATCAAGCAACACAACTAATCTGTAAAAACATCAACACGCTCATGCATTCATCTTAACTGTTGCAAAAGAGATTTAAATCACAAAACTGAAATCAAATCGATACAATTACATATTGAGACAGTAACTCCTTCAAACTGGGCCCTCGGTCCTCAGAAGCATTGCTCCTAGAAACTCAGTATGAAAAATGGTGAAAACACCTAAATATTATATTAATTCCATAACTGGTACAACATTTACAAAACACTGCTTGTACAGAACAATTATGAGTTATGAATGCTTGGATAAATTTCTTAGATGTATTTCTATGATTCATTACCCTCTATATATTACAATGATATCGGTAATTTAATCCATCTTGACGATCGAGATATCCTCGGGATTGCTTTTATTATTTATAAAGTTTACAACGTAGAGAATCAGTCTTCCTCAAAACCACTTTGCGCCTGATCTCTTTATCTCCCAATAGTCTTCGTATCTTCAAAATCTTTGATTTTAACAAAATATGTTTATTCCTGTAATAAAATCAAACAATTCCAACCGAATTTTAGAATTTATCTAATATTACTCAATAGTATTTCTAGAAGACTTTTTAATCATTTTCTATCCTAATTATCTCTAATTAATGGAAAATTCAATCAAGATTATATCATAAACCATGGGAATAAGGAGGATATTTGTACCTTTTCCTCAACTCAACACTAGGGTTTTGTCTTGAGGGCCACCTTTGTTGGCACCAATATTTTCGTTGGAGAGGGTTTCTTCTCTTGAAAATATAGCAAAGGGTTGTTGGGTTTTTCCCTTGTTTGAGAAGGGTTTCCCCAGGATAACTTCTTGTGTCTTGTGCATGGTTATTCTTCTTATGATCTTGGTTTACTGCAGCTATTGTATTTTTGTGTTGTTGCATTGTTTATGGTTCAAGTTCATGCTAAATTGAAAAGAAACTACATGTGCTTGAGTAGCCATTAAAAATTCAACATATACAAGTGATTCAGACGAATGCCTTAGATTCACGGTGAAATGTTTTGCAAAAATTCTAAGTATGGGTGAAAAATGAAGCCGACAGAATGTGAGGGTGTATTTTAGAGGTCGTACAACTTTGGACTACGAAAAATATGTATTGTTAACCCGCGACAAAGAAAAACATTTCTAAGTATAGGAAAGAAGTATACAAGAGATCATTTGTGAAAGACTTAACACATTTGTGGATCAACGGTGCTTTTTAGATTTAAAAAAAAAAAAAACATTATTACATTATGTATATACATATATACATATTATTATAATTTAGAATATATACCAATATTATATATTAACATCATATTATAATATCAACATATATACACACACTACATACATACATATATATATATCACTCACACATATACATTTACATTATTGATATATTACATACATATATCTCATATTTACATACAATATATTTAATAACTATATATAGACCTACTATTAAGAATATATTTGTATATATAATAATAATGTTAAATTATAAGGGATTGTTGGGGAAGGGGAAACCCTAGTAGAAGGAAGCCTGGGCGGTGAGGATCTGAATAATGGTGTCCATGGCTATCAGCTCCAGCTCTGCGACAGTCTGCATTGGTTGCAAGAAGTCTGCTTTTGTCTCCAACGCATCGTCGTCGGTTCGATCTGAGTTTGCTGGATTGCGGCGCATGGATTCCATGTTTGACATGGGTTCAAGTCATTGCTTATTTGCTCAAATGCAGAGGAATGTTCAAGCCGTCGGCAATGGCTGTCGCGGAGTTGTCACCATGGCGGGCACTGGGAAGTTGTTCGTCGGTGGCAACTAGAAATGCAATGGCACAAAGGATTCCATTTCAAAGCTTGTTACTGAATTGAACAGTGCAAAACTTGAAGACGATGTAGTCTGTCGATTGGTGTTATCAGAGGAGATGCAAGAGGCCGAAAATGCCCATTTATCAGGTTTGCGGCAGGATGAAGATTCAAACGAGGATTGGTGGCAGAGAGACTGGGGTTTGCTGAACCGACATTATTTTGTGGACGAATGCTTGACGTTCAAGGCCGTTGATGAGGTGAACCAGCAAGAACTAAACCCTAGCCGCCGCCGCCGCTGCCTTAACCTACATAGCAGCAAGACTAGCTCCGAGATCACTGCAAGCTTCCCCCTTTTCCTCAAAACCATTGCCGGATCTTCTCTCTGTATGCAGGCCTTTCCTCAAAACCATTGCCGGATATTCTCTCTGCTTGCAGGTTCAAGACTCAAACTCTGTCTTTGAGCTCAAAACCCAAATCCACCAAGCCACGGGGACTCCGTTTTAAATCTAACAACTAATCTTCAAGTCTCTATACTTTGAGATGGCTCTCTCGCCACGAGATTGAAACCTAAAAAACACAACCATTTCTCTTACTTCTTGTTTGCGTGGAGGAGCGCCTTCAACGACTCATCCAAGCTCTTACAAGCGTGTCGTGAAATCGTGGACTCTCATTCTTCAAGCTCCGTGCGGCTTCAAAAGTAAGGAGCCCTTGGAGGCTTCATTGTGGAGCAAGCAGTAACCCTCCACCAAAGGTAAGCTCATAAGACCTCAAGTTCATGGCTATGCCTTTCTACCTGCACTTCAAAGCCCTCGTTTGTCGCTTCAACGGACTTTGGCCCTCATCCCTTGGGCTAAAGGAATGGGTTAACAAGACTTGGTCAAAAGGTCATGAGTTGTTCTTCTACTCCAAGGGATTCTTCTATCGTCAACTTCTCCACCGAAGCTGAATGTGAGCGCATACTAGAGCATGGTCCTTGGTTTTGGGGCAGATCTCGTCTCTCCATGCAGCGATGGTTCCCCGACTTCAATCCACTCATATCACCGAGTTCTCTTGTCGGGCTCCCAATACACCACAAAAGGTTCTAAGGGTAAATGACGATATAAGTAGACAACATGTAATGGATATTCTCCAATGGACAAGACGCCTTCATCAATGCAGCTTTGTCCATTATGGTGTGGTCCCAATGGTCTAATAGCGATATTTTGTTCATAACTTTTGTTCCTAACCGGTAGCTTATATTTCTGGTAAGGTGGGTAAAATGTGAAGGAGTGGGTTGAAAACCCACTTATCCTAAGTACCAAACGCAAAATGTGCATGTGGTAAGCAGCAAACGGATCCGATGGCGTGCATCTCGCGATGCCCTATCAATCCAAGGCATATGGATTCTAGAGCCCCCCTGATTTTCTACCTTTAAGTGGAGGGGGGTCCGGAATCAAGCACTTTTCGGAGAAGCCGAGATCAAAGTGCTCGGATACACGCTGAGAATGTAGCCTTTAATCTCCCACCTTTCTACCTTTTAGCGTAGGGGTCCAGACTGGGGCGATCTCTCCGACCTTAAGATCATAGTGCTCCTTGATCAATCCATCGCCATCAGCGCATCCGTACCTCCCAATCGCTCTTTCTAATGCTTAAATCCATAAGGAGGCTCCCATCTCCTCACTGCCTCTATCATCTTCCTGGGCCATGTGTCCTTCCTCGCCACATCACTACACCTCATCAGCTTCCTATTTCTCCCCGTAGTCTCACCACCATCCATTTCACGGCCTACCTCTTCTCACGGCTCCATGTCTATTCATCACTGTTTGTTAATCCTGTGGAGTTGCTAGAGGCCTTCCATGTCTCCAAAGCGTTGAGTTGGCCAGGTCGCCCTCAATCCCCATGAAGCAATTATTGAGGTAGTTGGTGTATGTTGACATCAGCTCCGCATAATGGGAAAGTCCAACATGAATTAAGAGCACGGGCCGATTCACCCACGGAACCCGCTGAGTTTGATTTTAGTTCCGCATAAGTTGCACCCATCATTCGTGAGACTACAGTGCATTTTCGTGGAGCCATGCAGACGAAAAGTTTTTAATGAAACGCTCCTGATTTTGTTGTTGCTGTTAAGCAAGGAGTATATCTTAGGCATTTTCCATTTTGTGGGATGGTAGAGCCGGCTCCCCGATCGTAAAGTTTTAACAACCATTCTAGTTCTCTGGGGTTGTATCCTGTTTGAGATTTCTTTTGTTTTATGATAAACAATTTTCCTTTTCCATCTATGTTTCGCCTCATACCAGAGAGTTCATAATTTAACGTCATGAATTCAGTACGCTTGTGTTATGATAAATTATTTGTTGTTACATTACTATCTTCTCTGGGTTTCCGCATTTGGGTGTAAGAAGATCTACTGGATGTTTTCTTCCTCACAAACTGCTAGGAAACCTGATGTCATATGTCAGTCCCCTTCACCCTTCTTATACAAGTCTTCCTCCCACTCACCCTTATTACAACTCACTATTTAAAGTTTATCAAGACCTCACTCGGCCATGCATACCGGGTCTAGTTTCTGAGTTGAAGTGATATTGTTCTAAGTTTCCTTCCATTTGATCATCCCTTTATAAACATTCGTGACATATAAACTGATGTAGCAGGCTCGGCCCCGCAAGAAATCCAGAGTGACTTCGACGCTTAACATTTTCTCGCATCGTGCTGTCGGTCATGGGAATATTTTCCCCGGGATTGAACGACACGATCAACTGATTCTGAAGGTACATCAAACATCAAAACCATTGAATATTTCTACTGCGGGTAACTCCACACTCCATTGTGACGACTCCTCTGGGGAGAACCTACTCTATTAGTCATGGCTTTTAGAGGCGCATTACGCGGTCTCATCCATTATTCACCTCTACACCTCGAGTTGACCAAGTGGTTCTCGAAGAGGAGGCATCTCTCTCAAAAGCAAGTTTCATCACAAAAACGGTAAACACTCCTTCTATGAAAACCCTTTTCTCATCCTCGCTTGGCTGACCTCCCTTCAGAGGTTTCCCGTCTTTTGAATTTTGGGAGTGTTCCTGTTGTTTTTTCCCCTCTTGTTCTGGGATTGGAGGGAGAAGTCTTTGTCACTCCCCTCTCCTCTCAAGTTGTTCCTTGGCATAGACCCGTAATTCATGGAAGATTTCCCACTGCGACAAATGAGGAGCACCTTCTGACTTGAGCTTGCTAGCCTTCTCTTTAAATCCCTTTTTGTTTCCCATTCCACTTCGAGGCTCATTCCCAGTAGCCCTTTCACAAACTCCTTCTCCTCCAAGTTCTCCCTCACCCAATATTCCTAAGGGTCGTGGTGCTAATCCCCTCCAATAGAATGGATCATAGTCACCAAGTACATATGCTCCCTTAATCCTACCCCATCCCAACCTCTCCCCTCACTGGAGGATTATTTGAAATGCCCAAGTTCATTAGGGAGACATGACCGTAGGGCATACTTAGTCAGCTTACGCTATGCATAACCCAAACACATTGAAAATGAATATGTCCGGATGAGAGTCTTCGTCTCGTAGAGCCCTGATGCAGGCAAGGGAAGTGGTTTTTCTAGGAGGATTGGCCCCATCTATTGGGTCGGAATTGAAGCCCCTGGATAGTAAGCTTTCCGAGGCAAGTAGATAGGAAACATTTCATGTATTACATGACGAGTTTGGGTCTCAAGAAAATGGAAGGGGAGTCTATCTCCTGACTCTCCAAAAGATTCAATAAAATGGCACAAGATTCCCGCAGATAAATCCCTCAAGCCTCGCCTAAATTTCCTATGTCGGGTGCATTTGAACCCCATTTATCAGAGAAATATGTAGCCACCTTAGCCTGCATGAAGGATGCGCCATAGAAGTGGAATCCAACATATTAGTAGCCAACAGACTAAGGAACCAGGCCGAATCATATAGAAGAAAGGAAAAATCGGAACCCTCAACTTCCGGTTCATTGGGGCCCCAACCCTCAAGTGGATTAATTGACCAAGATGGTGAAGTTTTTGTCTGCAGAGATGGAGAGAATTAGGGTGGAAGGGAGGAAAACATACAAATGTCCCCATAACGCCAAAAATAAAGGGGGTTTCACAAGGCCAAATAATATTGCTCCCACAACTATGCACAGAGAAAAGGGAAATGTATAGGACTCCACCAAAGAATTTAGGATCCCTTTTAGAACAATTTTGTGGTTGAAGATGAAGAAGGGGAGATGCATTTGTGCCCGAGCCTAAGATCCACCGCTTAGGAGAGACACTCCTCCTTTTCCTCATACATCCCCACTCAAGCATCTTACTTGAGGAGTCTCTCATGGACATTTAGCTAAATGAATTGAGCAAGGAGACAAGGCTAGTGATGGACGAGGCAGGTATAACCGAGGTCCGACAAAAAGACAAGAACACCGGCTAATTCCCCAGCAGATACTAGAGAAAGAAGCCCATGATGAAGTAAAGCGACCGTCACGAGGTAAGAAGGCTCAACCCCTCTCTCCCATTATCCATAGCCTGTTCCTAAAATAAGAGAAATCCCAAAACTCACATCTTCTTTAATTTTCAACATGAGATTCAAAAGATCAATCCTCGTGCCCCTCACCAAGCTAATCAAACATGAAGAATTCAAAAAAATGCTTCTCTCAGATTTTACAGTCTCAGTTCTATGCCTCCCACTGCACTCTAAACTCCAAGATGCCCGCAATTATTCTAGGTCCTATGGTAGAAGATGATATGATTCATCCCTCCCTTCTACACATCTCGAATATTGCATGATGTTGCAATCGCATAATTGCTTGATGGATCAGGGATTTCACAACCTCATGCCTAAACTCGCTATGGAAGAGATAGGGCTAGAAGTCACCCGAAGCCTATCATAACCTCTATTCTTTTGACTCTAGGAGAGCTCAGTGTCTTGGAGTAATCAAAGACCTGGTTGTGACCTTATTTCAATCGCCTATGAAAAGTGTAGTCATGGATATTGTAGTGGTCGATGTTCCCTCGAAGTTTGGTATGTTGTCAAGATATTGATAAAATGGGGACCTTGCAAATGGACCTCATATGCTACTATCTCAGCTGTTTGGAGGAGAGTATAGAAGACTATACAGGGAAGCCCAACCGGCCTACATAATCGCTGATGCAAAACCAACCCTACCAATCATCCCATCTTTGCCTTGACACTCCATTTAGGCTCCAGCTTACTACATCTCACCCATGCCCTCGAGCCTCCTCCAAAACTCAGAAATAAGTCACTTCTTCCCATGAATTTCCTCCCTCCATCGCCTAACTGAAAATGTTCTTTGATGGAGCATGTTCCCAAGAAGGCACTGGAGCCGGGGTGGTTTTTGTCACCAAGAGACCATATCTTTGTCATATAAGATGGAATTTGGACACCACCAACGGCGAGTATGAAGCTCTTGTTCTGGGTATAAGGGTTGCAAAGGAAATACCAGAGATAGTAATTTTGAGAGATGTCGAAACATTATCCAAACAGGTCGCAATGCCTATCATGCTAAAAAATCTCGCATGAATTACAAGTCGAGGTATGGGATCCATCGATAATTTCTTCCCCGGATTTTTAACATTTCTTTGATCTCAAGGGAAGAAAATACTTTGAAATATCTCTTTAGTTGTCTCATTTAGCTTTACCGAAGTCCCCACCGCCTATGGTCAAAACTGATGTTGAAATAAGATATAGACCCTCTCAGACCGCAATGTCAAGCATTGAAGGTATTTGAAGATGATCCGAGATCAAAAAATTTCTCCAATCCGTTGATGAATTTTTAGCATTGCACATAGATGAGGATCCCGACATGGAAAGTGACCATCACCCTAGGGAGTTTTGAATGAAATTGTGCTAACCACCAGATTATTCAACTATCGAGCAATCACATTCTGAAAGGACTAATCCCATTAGAAAGGTTGTTCGATGGGAATGATGTGGCAGTAAAGGGTGGAGTTTCAAGTGATGATGATGACACAACTGAGTGCAACATAGGTACACCAGAGGAGCCTAAGTTTGTCAAGTTGTCAAGGAGTTTGACCAAGGAGCAGAGGGTTGAATATACCAAGTTGCTGAGAGAATTTGTTGATGTGTTTGCGTGGACCTATGAAGACCTCAATACATATGACACATCAGTCATTGAGCACAAGATCCCACTGAAAGAAGAGGCTAAGCCATTCAAGAAGAAGCTGAGGCAGATAAATTCTATGTTGCTACCTGTCATGGAGAAAGAAGTAAAGAAGCTGATGGATGCCCAAATCATTGTCCCCTTGAGATATTCCGATTGGGTGGCCAACTTGGTTCCGATAAGAAAGAAGACTGGGGAAATCAGACTCTGTGTTGATTTCAGGAACCTAAACAGGAGCTCAAGGAAAGATAATTATCCCCTGCCCAACATGGAACACATATTGCAGAAGGTCACTGGTGCATCCAGAATATCCATGATTGATGGCTTCTCTGGTTACAACCAGATATCAGTCATGCCTGAAGACAGGGAAAAAACAACCTTCACCACTCCTTGGGGCACATTCATGTATGCCAAAATGCCTTTCGGACTGATGAATGCAGGAGAAACATTCCAGCGGGCCATGGAAATAGCCTTCATCGG
The DNA here is from genome assembly GCA_010110895.2 of Picea sitchensis. Lineage (NCBI taxonomy): Eukaryota > Viridiplantae > Streptophyta > Pinopsida > Pinales > Pinaceae > Picea > Picea sitchensis. The sequence goes on along the minus strand of SNQJ01S0010583.1, from coordinate 189,117 downwards.
GGAGAAATATAAGTTTGTGGTGATCTATCTCGATGACATAACAGTCTTCTCCAAGTCAGATAAAGAACATTGATGCCATCTGAGAAGAGTTTTTTCGAAGTGTCGCAGGTTTGGCCTGTCTTTGAACCCCAAGAAATATCTGTTTGGTATGAATGAAGGGAAGCTATTAGGCCATATAGTGTCAGCAGAGGGAGTAAGGATTGACCCTAGCAGGGTAGAAGCACTTCAGACCCTGTCACTTCCCAGGTCTAAGAAGGAAGTTCAGGCCTTTTTGGGGAAGATAAATTTTCTGAGGAGATTTGTCTCAAATTTTGCTGAGTTGGTGAAACACATCACAACCATGCTCAGGAAGGGGAATGAAGTGAAATGGACTGCTGAACCCAGGGAATCTTTTGTCCAAATAAAGAAGGCGTTGACTGAGGCACCTGTGCTAATCAGTCCTGATTATTCTAAAGATTTCCTGATTTTTTTCTTTTGCTTCTTATGATACAGTAGCAGCAGTCTTATTGCAGAAAAATGATCAAGGGCGAGAGAAACCTATTGATTTCTTTAGCAAGGAATTGAGAGATGCAGAACTCTGATACGAGATCATGGAGAAGAAGGCTTATGCCTTGGTGAAAGCCCTCAAATCTTTCAGAGTCTATGTCTTGCATTCAAAGATCACTGCATATGTCCCTTTGGCTTCTGTGAAGGACATTCTTATACAGCCTGACATAGATGGAAGAAGAGGTAAGTGGATTGCCAAGATCCTAGAGTTTGATCTGGTGATCAAGCCCACTAAGTTGATAAAGGGGTAGGGTTTAGCCAAGTTACTGGCTGAATCCAATTGTAGAGCCTTGGGAATTAATTTCATCAATGAGCAAGTTGAGTCATCCAACGCGCATTTCCAAAGTGCCTTATCACTAGCAGCATGCGCCTGGTACAAGGATATCTTGTATTTTCTGCAAGAATTGAGGCCTCCTGATGGAATGGAAAAGAACAAGGCGAGAGATTTAAAGCTCAAGGCGGTCAGATATTGCCTCATTGACCAAGCCTTGTACTGGAAAGACCCTCTAGGGGTATTTTTAAGGTGCCTAGACCCACAAGAAGCCCAGCAGGTTATGTTTGATTTCCACAGTGGCCTTTGTGGGGGTCATCATTTCTGGAATACCACAGCCCATAAGATCCTCCGAGCTGGGTATTACTGGCCCACTTTATTCCCTGATGTCTGCAAAGAAATCAAAGCTTGCATCAAGTGCCAAAAGTTTTCAGGGAAACAGCAGCTCAAATCTCTGTCATTAAAGCCTGTCGTAGTTACAGCACCCTTTCAGCAGTGGGGATTAGACTTCATTGGAGAAATTCATCCTCCCTCAAGTGGCCAGCACAGATGGATCCTGACTGCGACAGATTACTTCACCAAATGGATAGAAGTTGTCCCCACCAAGAGCACCTCTCACAAAGTAATTATTAGCTTCCTGGAAGATATCATAGCCAGATTTGGTTGTCCCAACAAAATTGTCACTGACAACACCACCCCTTTCAGGTCTGAGCCCCTGGTGAAGTTCTGTGAACAGTTTGAGATTTCACTGATCCACTCTACTCCCTATTATCCTCAAGGAAATGGACTGGCAGAGTCTTCCAATAAAAGTCTGATCAAGCTCATTAATAAATTACTGGAAGACAATAAACGGGCCTGGGATTCGAAGCTTAAATTTGCTCTATGGGCCGATCGGGTGACAACCAAGAATTCCCTGAGCATCTCCCCTTTCCAACTTGTTTATGGAACAGAGGTCATTTTCCCTACGCAGCTCGTCGTACCCGTGGCAAAATTCCTCCAGGACCTTGAAGGAGAGCCTAACCATATGGTCAAAAGGATTCATCGGATGGTGGAAGTGCAGCAGATTAGAGAGCAGGTCATGAACAGGGCCTATAATCATCAGCAGAAGATCAAGCAGGATTTTGATAGGAAGAGCAAAAAGAAAGAATTTGAGGAGGGTGATCTGGTGCTCAAATGGGATGCACCCAGGCAGGACAGGGGAAAGCACAGTAAGTTTGATGCCCTCTGTTTGGGCCTTTCAGGATCCTTGAAGTATTTTCAAACAATATTTACAGGTTGCAGGATCTGGAAGGCCAAGAAGTTTTTAGTGGCCCAGTAAACGGGCATTTCTTGAAAAAATGTTTCTTGTGAACCGCAGTCGGCTCTTTTGCCTTGTAAATATTGTTTTGTTTTTGTTTTCAGTTTAATAAATGACTCCATAGCCCAACAACAAGGCATTGAATCTGCAAAAGTGTTCTTAGAGCATCACAGGGATGACTCTATCCCCCATGGAGCCAAATGTTAGCGATATTTCTAGTAATGGGGGTAAAATGCAAAGGAGTGGGTTGAAAACCCACTTATCCTAAGTACCAAATGCAAAATGTGCCTGTGGTAAGCAGCAAACGGATCTGGACGGCAGGCATCCGCACGCTTGGATCAACGACGTACA
>SNQJ01S0010583.1:151954-186602 GCA_010110895.2 Picea sitchensis | reverse complement strand
TTGAGCACAAGATCCCACTGAAAGAAGAGGCTAAGCCATTCAAGCAGAAGCTGAGGCAGATAAATCCTATGCTGCTACCTGTCATGGAGAAAGAAGTAAAGAAGCTCCTGGATGCCCAAATCATTGTCCCCTTGAGATATTCCTATTGGGTGGCCAACTTGGTTCCAGTAAGAAAGAAGAGTGGGGAAATTAGACTCTGTGTTGATTTCAGGAACCTAAACAGGAGCTCAAGGAAAGATAATTATCCCCTGCCCAACATGGAACACATATTGCAGAAGGTCACTGGTGCATCCAAAATATCCATGATTGATGGCTTCTCTGGTTACAACCAGATATCAGTCATGCTTGAGGACAGGGAAAAAACAACCTTCACCACTCCTTGGGGCACATTCATGTATGCCAAAATGCCTTTCGGACTGATGAATGCAGGAGAAACATTCCAGCTGGCCATGGACATAGCCTTCATCGGGGAGAAAGATAAGTTTGTGGTGATCTATCTCGATGACATAACAGTCTTCTCCAAGTCAGATAAAGAACACCGCTTCCATCTGAGAAGATTTTTTTTGAAGTGTCGCAGGTTTGGCCTGTATTTGAACCCCAAGAAATCTCTGTTTTCTATGAATGAAGGGAAGCTATTAGGCCATATAGTGTCATCAGAGGGAGTAAGGATTGACCCTAGTAGGGTAGAATCACTTCAGACCCTGTCACTTCCCAGGTCTAAGAAGGAAGTTCAAGCCTTTTTGGGGAAGATAAATTTTCTGAGGAGATTTGTCTCAAATTTTGTTGAGTTGGTGAAACACATCACAGCCATGCTCAGGAAGGGGAATGAAGTGAAATGGAATGCTGAACCCAGGGAATATTTTGTCCAAATAAAGAAGGCGTTGACTGAGGCACCTATGCTAATCAGTCCTGATTATTCTAAATATTTCCTGATTTTTTCTTTTGCTTCTTATGATACACTAGCAACAGTCTTATTGCAGAAAAATGATCAAGGGTGAGAGCAACCTATTTCTTTCTTTAGAAAGGCATTGAGAGATGCAGAACTCTGGTACGAGATCATGGAGAAGCAGGCTTATGCCTTGGTGAAATCCCTCAAAGATTTCAGAGTCTATGTCTTGCATTCAAAGATCACTGCATATGTCCCTTCGGCTTCTGTGAAGGGCATTCTTATACAACCTGACATAGACGGAAGAAGAGGTAAGTGGATTTCCAAGATCCTAGAGTTCGATATGGTGATCAATCCCACCAAGTTGATAAAGGGGCAGGGTTTAGCCAAGTTACTGGCTGAATCCAATTGCAGAGCCTTGGGAATTATTTTCATCAACGAGAAAGCTGAGTCATCCAACGGGCATTTCCAGAGTGCCTTATCACTAGCAGCATGTGCCTGGTACAAGGATATCTTGTATTTTCTACAAGAATTGAGGCCTCCTGATGGAATGAAAAGAACAAGGAGAGAGCTTTAAAGCTCAAGGCAGGCAGATATTGCCTCATTGACCAAACCTTGTACTGGAAAGACCCTCTAGGGGTATTTTTAAGGTGCCTGGACCCACAAGAAGCCCATCAGGTTATGTTTGATTTCCACAGTGGCCTTTGTGGGGGTCATCATTTCTGGAAGACCACAGCCCATAAGATCCTCCGAGCTGGGTATTATTGGCCCACTTTATTCCCTGATGTCTGCAGAGAAATCAGAGCTTGCATCAAGTGCCAAAAGTTTTCAGGGAAACAATAGCTCAAATCTCTTCCATTAAATCCTGTCGTAGTTACAACACCCTTTCAGCAGTGGGGATTAGACTTCATTGGAGAAATTCATCCCCCCTCAAGTGGCTAGAACAGATGGATCCTGACTGCGACAGATTACTTCACCAAATGGATAGAAGTTGTCCCCACCAAGAGCACCTCTCACAAAGTAATTATTAGCTTCCTGGAAGATATCATAGCTAGATTTGGTTGTCCCAGCAAAATTTTCATTGACAACGCCACCCCTTTCAGGTCTGATCCCCTGGTGAAGTTTTGTGAACAGTTTGAGATTTCACTGGTCCACTCTACTCGCTATTATCCTCAAGGAAATGGACTGGCAGAGTCTTCCAATAAAAATCTGATCAAGCTCATTAAGAAATTACTGGAAGACAATAAACGGGCCTGGGATTTGAAGCTCAAATTTTCTCTATGGGCCGATCGGGTGACAACCAAGAAGTCCCTGGGCATCTCCCCTTTCCAACTTGTTTACGGAACAGAGGCCATTTTCCCTACGCATCTCGTCGTACCTGTGGCAAAATTCCTCCAGGACCTTGAAGGAGAGCCTGACCATATGGTCAGAAGGATTCATCGGATGGTGGAAGTGCAGCAGATTAGAGAGCAGGTTATGAATAGGGCCTATAATCATCAACAAAAGATCAAGCAGGATTTTGATAGGAAGAGCAAAAAGAAAGAATTTGAGGAGGGTGATCTGGTGCTCAAATGAGATGCACCCAAGCAGGACAGGGGAAAGCACAGTAAGTTTGATGCCCTCTGGTTTGGGTCTTTCAGGATCCTTGAAGTATTTTCAAACAATACTTACAGGTTGCAGGATCTGGAAGGCCAAGAAGTTTTTAGTGGCACAGTAAATGGGCATTTCTTGAAAAAATGTTTCTTGTGAGCCGCAGTCGGCTCTTTTGCCTTGTAAATATAGTTTTGTTTTTGTTTTTAGTTTAATAAATGACTCCATAGCCCAACAACAAGGCACTGAATCTGCAAAAGTGTTCTTAGAGCATCACAGGGACGACTCTATCCCCCATGGAGCCAAATGTTAGCGATATTTCTGGTAATGGGGGTAAAATGCGAAGGAGTGGGTTGAAAACCCACTTATCCTAAGTACCAAACGCAAAATGTGCCCATGGCAAGCAGCAAACGGATCTGGATGGCAGGCATCCGCGCGCCCGGATCAACAACGTACATGGGATTCCGGAGCCCCCCTGCCTTTCTACCTTTAAGCGGAGGGGGGGAAGTCCGGAATCCGGGGCACACCTCTTCGATGGCCGAGATCAAAGCGCCCGGATCAACGGCACGCGAGGTTGTTCCAGACCCCCCACCCCCACCTTTCTACCTTTAATCGGAGGGGGGGGTCCGGAATCGGGGGCGTATATCTCCGACGGCTAATATCATAGTGCCCGGATCAACGACGCACAGGCGATCCAGCCTCCCGCTGTCTTTCTGCTTTTAACCATATGAGGCCGCCATGTCCTACCCTGTCATCCTATCATCTTCCGCCATGTGTCCTTCCCTGTCACATCACTCACACCTCATCGCCTCTCATTTCCTCCCCCATAGTCTCAGCGCCACCACTCCCATTACGCCCCCCCCAGCCTTCTCGATGGCCTCCACGTCTATTCATCAGGTCGTTTGAGCTAATCCAGGTGGCAGCGTAGGAGGCGTTCCACGTCCCAAAAGTGCTGAGTTGGCCGGGTCGTCCTCAATCCCCATGAAGCAGTTATTGAGGTAGTTGGTGGCGGTTATACATCAGCTCCGCCATAATGGGAAAGTCCAGCGATGAATTAAGAGCACGTCGATTCGCCTACGGAACTGTCAGTAGTTTGATTTGCGTCTGCCATAAGTTGCACGATCATTCAGAGACTGCAGGTGTAGATTGTCAGGAGCCATGCAGACGCAAATTTTTTTAATGAAACGTCTCGATTTTGTTGTTATGAGTATATGTAGGCATTTTCGCCATTTTGGTAGGGATGGATGGTAGAGAGAAGCTCCCGACTGTAAAGTTTTAACAACCATTCAAGTTCTCGGGGTTGTGCATCTGTGTTTGAGATTTCTTGTTTTATGATAAACAGTTTTCCTTTTCCATCTATGTTTTCGTCTAAAACCAGAGGGTTCATGATCGAACGCTTCGCATGAATTAGCACAGTTATATTATGATAAATGATTTGTTTTTTCATTACTGTCTTCTCTGGTTTCCTGCATTTTGGTGTAAGAAGATATTGCCTTCGAATTTTTTCTCTCACAGTCTGTTAGAAACCTGATGTTTATAACAGTCCCCCACACTCTTCTCATACAAGTCTTCCTCCTAGTCACCCTTATTACAACTCACTATTTAAAGTTTATCAAGACCTCACTCGTCCATGCATACCTGGTCTAGTTTCAGAGTTGAGACGATATTGTTCTGAGTTTCCTTCCATTTGATCATCCCTTTATAAACATTCGTGACATTAAACTGATGGGTGTCAGGCTCTGCTCCTGCAAGCAATCCAGGAGTGACTTCTGACGCTAACACACACAATAGTATCTTGTGATAGGGAGAGTTCAAATCCACTTGTTACATTTTGACCTGGGAAACCCTTCTAACACAAGGGTCAATCAAGAGGTCACATTAGGGCCAACATAGTTACTCACCTTTCTTTGTTGGTCTTAGTGTAGATATTGCGCATATTATTGGGGGTCACTTGAGAAGAAAATCCTATGGGGACCTTCTTGAGTTGATTTCGGGCTTAGATACCCTACCCTTGTGCATGGATCGGACTGTCGACTGCTTCCCCATGAATCATTGTCGTAATTGGTAACCTTAGTGGCCTATCTCTTTAGAGTGTTTATACGAGGTGAATGTGGAAGGGAAATTCTTCATGGTACCTAGAATCAACATTGGCCAAACTCACTCGGGCTCCTTGGAGGGTATACCCATGATTATGTGTAGGAGCTTGCACCAGGGTGAAAATCCGTTAAGAAGGTCGTCAACGTAACTTTTCCACCCACTTTATCCCAACCCCTTCTTGTCTTAATTTTGCGATGTTGGATTTCATCACCAACTAGTGACTTCAAAATAAGAAGGTTTGTTTGCATGTTTGATATATAGATTTTATTAGTGAGTGTTGTTTGTTTCTCTATTTTGCCATAGATTTATTTCATTATTTATTTGGTGTAGCCAAAATCGGCCCTCGTCGTTCATGTTGGATGCAAGGGTTACCTCCGGAAGATCCAAAAGAATACACTCCTTTGCTTTGTAACTCACCAGAGGGTTCTCCTAAAGGAGAATTCAATAATGATGTAGCCACTGATATTGGAATTTCTATTCCATTGGAGGAATCAATACTTCCTGTAAATCCATTATTGAGTGTTGTACAAGATCCACTTTTACTCGGGATAATTTCATCGGGAGACGTTGTTGCTAAAGATTACACTAGAATACGTACTGGACATCACACAGAGTCTGGTGTAGACGATCCACCCTTTCAGAGTGAGTCATTTAGAACTTCGGTTCATACTGCTGGAATTTTTAATCCTATCTCTTCTGTCCCTGTTTGTTCTCTTTGGAGGACCTCTTTGAGACACAATATTTTTTTAAAACTAGGAATGAGTCACCTACGCCAGAGGACCTCTAATCAAACTATGGAATCACATATGCCTGTGACTTCCACTACTTATAAAGTACCTTTAGATCATTTTACTAGCACAACCAGTAATGTTGTCATAGCATCAAATCAATGGTTAGTTGGTTCTCATACAATTCTTCCTCTCCAGCTCGCTAGCTCTACCATGGTCCCACAATTTATGCATGTTTCTGCCGGAAATGTGGTAATCACTCAAGATTCTATTGGAACACCACTTCCTCTTAGATCAATTCTATCACTTCCACTTGGGTATAATGCTCTGAATACTTCTATTGATAATACTACCTAGAATTCATCCACAGGGCCTAATATTTTTGTTCCTCTTGGGTATAATGTTGCTAGTATTTTTGTTACTACACCTACCCAAGTTCTCTCCAGGGGGCCTAAAATTCCTCATCCACCTTCACCTAGAGGATCTAATCGTCTATTCCCCAATATATCCAATCAGGTTGGAGGCACAAGTCATTATGTCGCTTCTAGTTTTCAAATTCCTGTTGGAGGCCAACCTTAAGTTGGGGGTCATAACCCAGTGTACGGGCAATTTACCCCTGTATTACAATATCAACCTTGGAATTTTCCTTTCCAAGGAAATCAACAACCACCTGGGGGAAAAATCCTCAAGTTAATTCTTTTGTACCCCCTAATCCTAAGAAACCATATCCAGGTTCTATGAATCCTACCTGGGGTCAAGGTTTTTAGTCTAATGCTCCTTTCCAAGGAAGCTTACCCAATCAACCAACTCATGTTGGATATTTGACTCTAAATCCTCCACCACTGAATTTGACAGGACCCTCTAACTATCTATAGACTGCTTATGGTCCTACTAGTATACCTATGGGACTACCTCCTCAAAATTACCAGTTTCCTCAAGTGAACAAATAGCTTTCATTTCTTGCTACTTTGGATTTACTAGATTTATCTAGGATTTTGAATGATCCTATCTTACATTCTCCTTATTGGCCGGTCATACCTGCCAAGTTACCATTGAACATTCCTAAGTTTGATGACTGATCAGAGGAAGACCCAAATAATCACATCATGACTTTCCATATTTGGTGTTCATCCAACTCCTTGATCGATGACTCCATTAGATTACATCTTTTCCAATGAACTCATACAAGTTCACCAACCAAATTGTATATTAAATTGCCACAAGGATTCTTCAATGACTTCAACATGTTAGCTATGGATTTATTAACGCATTACCAGTTACTGATACGATATGAGACAGGAACCGAAATTTTCAGCTCATTTAAACAATCCTCATCTACTCACATTTCAGATCATATTCATGAGTGGAGGAGGAGAAGAAGTTTAATCAAAGTTCCCCTTCTTGATCAACTATTGGAAAAGTGGTTTACCAAGTCACTCATTGGTCCTATAGCTCCTGATGTTTCCATGGGTGGTGTCATCACTGAAGAGTAGGATATTAGTTGTGCTCAATACTTGGATCTTGTTTATTAAAAAACATGCACATTATATGACTTGATCCCTAATGCTCCTCGCCTATCTACAAATCCAAACCCAACACCTCCAATAGCTTTTCATGTTGTTGATGGTGTGATTGGCACTTTTCATGCTGAGACTCAGTCTAAACAAGCTAGTCATTCCAATCCCAAATATACTACTGCTAATGTACAAAATACTCTACCTCTGAGGTTAATTCAGTTCAATCTACACCTACTGGTAAAAATCAAAATAAAAAGAAAGGGAAGGGTAAGAATAAGGAGGAAAAAAGTAATAATCAACAATCCGATAAGCCCAACACTCAGCTTGCTGATGAAAAATAAAAGATCAAACCTCGGTATCCTTATATTATCTGTGGTGAGGATCATTATACGAAATATTTTCCATGACATGCTGAGGTTACTAAGTTCCTGCAAGGGACCGAGACACCTTTTACACCCGCCATTTTGTCACAAACTTTTCTTTCTCAGAAATAGGCCCAATTGGTCAGCCATGACCAAAATTCTCCCTCTACCACATCTTATGTACTTATGTGTACTGGTGACTCCAATAAGAACGAAGTTGTAGTCTCTACTCGAGCCAAATATTATTCTCCTTCGAAAGAGAAAGTTGATGATTCACCACCTCCAATTGTTCAAACTCCTCCATCGACTTCACCTCCCAACGGTCCTCTTCATATCGAATGCCTGAGTCTAGATACAGTTCTTTTTCCTCCTCCTAAGGGCGTGGTTCATAAGTCATCCTTTAATCCTCATGCACGTGCTGCTCAAAACTACAGTATTGTAGAAGATCTTGTGCAGACACCTTCTGCGATGTCGGCTCTCGAAGTCCTTCAAAGTTATCCTATGCAACAAAAGGAATTGTTAAAGTCTATTGGTGGAATTGATCCTACCGATATGAACTTGATAATATTTGACTTGGAAGATCATATTCCAAGGCTTCCTCCTCAATTAGCGTTTCAAATACAAGTTATTGTGGAAAATAATAATATTTGTCTAACCGTTATTGATGAAGGAGCCTCGACTTGCATCATGTCCATCACTTATTGGAAAGCCATTGGCTCTCCTGCCCTTACCGAGTCACACAATATTCTACAAGATTTTAATGGTACAGGGTTTAAACCTTATGGTGTTCTTCCTTCTCTATCTATTACATTAGAAGGAAAATAAGTTACTATTGAGGTTGAGGTCTTTGATGCACCTCTTGATTATAACCTTATACTTGGCCGTAGTTGGATTGATTCCATGCGTGCATTTGTTTATACTCTTTTTCGTGTGAAACATTTCACTCACCAAGGAAATTTTGTTTCTGTCGATAAAATTTCCTTCTTTAATACCAATTCACGTACTAGTAACGTACCTTTCATTGCGAGAACACCTCCTGGTTATGAGAATGTTGGTTTGGGTCTTCTAAAGGATTCATCATTAATGGGTACGTTCCCCATTCCACCACCCAATATTACTCCTCCTTTTGTCGCTTTGATTAACATGATATCAACCACTGTTGGTGAAATCCTTGAGTCTTATGACCTTTGTATAGTACCTAGCTCTGATGATTATCTTTGTTACAGCGACTGAATGCCTTTAAGTATGGTAGAATTGGCTTATCAATATATTTGATCGAAAACTCCTTCTCCTCATTCTCTCTTAGACATGTCTCCGGATCCATTTCACGTGTTTTTTCACACTGATGAGATGATCATGAAAATGTCCATGGAATATACCCCATGGGATGATGGACATCATCGTTCTATTCTCTTTCTGGAACTTGAGACCATAGAGAGTTACCAACAGATTTCAAATCCGTCTACTGTTGTTACTATTTCCTCTATTCCTAAACCAATAAGTGATGTTTTGTATGAAGGGAACTTGGGTAACATTACACCCACCATCCCTCTTGATATTTCAATAAAACCCACAGTTGTGGAAACTGTTCACATCGCTGCCTCATGTTTACTGATGAGATCTGAATTTATAAATCACTTTTCCAAGAATTTCGTATCGTTTTTTCCTGGAGTTGCGAAGAGATGCCTGGAATTGATCCAGATATTGTTGTACATGAGATTAAGACTTACCTGGACGCTAAATACATTCGACAGAGACTTCGTCTAGTACATCCATGCAAAGCTGCTATTAAACTCGAAGTTGAAAAACTTCTTAAAGCCAGTTTTTTCTATCCCGTGGCTTTGACTGATTGGGTGTCTAATCTTGTTCTGGTTAAAATGAAACAAGGCATGATTCGCGTTTGTGTAGATTATAGGGATATTGACAATGCTTGTCTTAAAGATAATTATCCAACCCCTTTAGTTGAACAGATCATTGATGACTGTGTCAGTAGTGAAATCTTATCTTTGATGGATGGTTTCTTCGGATATAATCAAATCAATATTTTACTTGTAGATCAACATAAGACTGCTTTTATTTTCCCTTGGGGAACTTTCGCATAACATAAAATATCTTTTTCTCTCAATAATGTTGGTGCGAATTTTTAATGTGCTATGTATTACACTTTTCATGACATTAAGCACATTGTACAACCTTACCTAGATGATTTATCAGCACATTCCATGCGTCGTCAAGAACACCCGACACATTTACGAGCCATTTTCCTATGCTGTCGCTATTATCGCATACAATTGAATCTGCATAAATACATTGTTTGTGTTGGAGTCTAGACAACTTCTTGGTTTTATCGTTTCTACACATGGGATTAGGGTGGACCCTCTGAAGGCTGAAGCTATTCTCAATCTGCCTCCTTCTACATTACGCCAACTCCAAATTTTGCAAGGGAAGGATTTTTTTTTACGTTGATTCATCTCCAATTATGTTGAATTAACGAAAGGTTTTACTCGACTTCTTAAGAAGGGTCATGATTTTGTATGGGACAACATTGCCAACAAAGCCTTTGAAGCTTTGAAACTTGCGTTAACCCGTACACCACTATTATTTTTACCCGATTATAGTCGAGATTATTTATTATACTTAGCTGCTTCAGACTCTACCATAGCTATGGTTCTAGTCCAAGAGGATGATTCACATGATAAACATGTAATTTACTGTTTGAGTCGGAGTCTCATGACCATTGAAACAAAATATTTGCATGTGGAGAAACTGGCCTTGGTAGCTATTCAAGCTATTCAATGTTTTCGTCATTATATCTTATTATCAAGAACCACAGTCATTTTCGATTGTAACCCTATGCAACACATCCTTACTCGACAATTGCTGGGGGGAAAATACTCCAAATGGATAGTGATTCTCTAGCCTGAGTTTGATTTGGAGTTTGAGCATGCCAAATCAAAGAAATCTTTGGTTTTTTTTGAGTTGATATGTGACCTTCCCTCTATTGAGACATAAACTATGGTAGATGATTCCTTTCCTGATGAGTCTCTCTTTTTGATGACTAAATGGGGCATTGACTACATGACATGTAACCCTCACTCAGAAGGGGGGCATGGATACATCATCGTAGCCATGGATTATTTTACTAAATGGGTCGAGGCAATGCCTACATTTGATAATATCGGGAAAAATGCAATGTTGTTCATATTAAATCATATCATTACTAGATTTGGTGCCCCTCAAGAAATCATCATTGACCATGGTAGTCATTTTTGCAATTTCATGATGTCTAAACTTACTGAGAAGTTGGGTCTTCAACATGAAAAATCAACACCTTACTATCCACAGGCCAATGGCTAGGTTGAAGAAATCAACAAAGTTCTTACTACTATGCTTTGACGGATGGTAGGAATTCACAAGTCAAGTTGGCACATGATGCTCTTCTCGAAATTATGGGCCTATTGGACATCTCTTAAATCTACCATAGGATTCACACCTTTCTAGTTAGTATATGGTATTGAAGATATTCTGTCGATTTAATGTGAAATCCCATCTTTGAAACTAGCTGTCAAACATCTCCCTAACACCTCAACTGAAGAGGAATGTCTCTTATATTTGATGCAATTAGACGAGACTCGCCATGCTGTTGCCTTAGTCATTGAAACTCATAATAAATGTGTCAAATATCAATATGAAAAACATTTCAAACCACGTGTTGTTTTTTAGGGTGTTTTGGTTCTCCTTTACGAACAAGATCACGACTTATTAGGGGATGGTAAATTCGAGCCCATGTGGCATCGCCCTTATATCATGAAATGAGTGTTGGAGAAAGGGGATTATGAGCTGGTAGATTATGATGGAATTCCTTTAAGTGAACCCATAAATAGGATTTACTTGAAGAAGTACTATGCTTAAACTATTTTTGCATGAGTGTTGTCTTTTTTTAGTGCATCATACTCTAGTGTGCTTTTTTGGTTTTTTTTCACACCTTTTGGATGCTTACCTTTCATTGTTCTTGGTTTCCATATGTCAGTGTCTTCACTACCCTATATTGGCTTTGCTAATGATGATAGTCGCAGTACTCAAAACCTAGCGTCTGTTGCATGGGAAATCTATGCACCTACATATGAGTTGATCAGTCTACATAGTGTTTCCTTGGTTGTGCAACTAATAATAGCACAAAATACAATGCAGTTATTGAAATATTAACTGACGCCATTTCATTTTTCATCTGTCATCTTATTGTACCACTTGATTCATAGTTATTAGTGCTACATTTGAGTAACATTTATTCCATCCGAAGTCCTACCTTGTTACGGGTATACTTAATAATTTGCCTCTTGGAAAGACATTTTGATTATATTGAGTATCAACATATTCCTATATGTATAAACACATTGACAGATGCATTGGCTAATTATGTGTTAGACATACATTTGCAACATTTATAAATCCAAACACACATCAAAAAAAAAAAAAGACAATTGAGTCGGTAGGAACTTTATATTAATACATCAAAAGTTACAAAAAGTGTTTGTCCAAGGAACAAAATATCAAAATAGTGAAGCTCATGGCTTCATATACAAAGCATTAAGGATGTTGCGCTTTGTAACAAACAACTTCTCGTGCCACTCTATAGAGAAGTCAACCAATATGTGTTGATACACCAACTGTATGGTGTTGGTAGCACCGAGGTAGTTCATCCACTGTGATATCAGGGACGTGCATGGTTGATCCATCTCGGTTCTGCTCAATATCCTCAAGATCCTCGGAAGCCACTCCTCAACCCACCACAACACCTATCTATCCTCACCTCTGAATGGGAGACGATACTGGAGGATGATAATATGCCACATCTGCATTATTGAGAGCACTTGATTAGTCTTGGATAAATGATAATTTTTTTATATATAAGTAAAATATCAAAAACATTATATAATGAAAATTTCCTTCTTACCTATGTATCCCCATTGATATCCCTCAAGAATAGATAAGTGAGGATCCCCATGGAAGTCCATCCTGACGTAAGCATAGTCCTCCACCATGATTAGATTATATCTCATCCACTGGAAGAAAGCTTCATCATACTTGACAATAGGCACACCATCGTGACGAGCCATCAAATCCACCCATTTTTTCATTCATGGTATGCCCCACTCCACCTATATATGTAATACGGGGACCCTCTATAGGAAGAAGGACACTAAAATGGATCCATAACCAAACTGTTTCAACTGACCATTTCGACACTTTTTCAGTTGATTTTTCATATTCTTGAAGAGACCCTCACACAAATTGAAGACCCAGGGCTCCATACACTCTATGGCATACTAAAAGTGGCTTTGAAAATCCATGTGGGGAGCCACACTCCCTATCATCCTGGTGATAGTATAGAGGATGGTTCTCAATGGTAAATCCTGAACATCCCTAATGGACACCTTTCCACTATACTTTTCCATACCTGGAACATAGTGGTGTGCAACATAGTAATCCAGGGATTCTCCCCAGCCCCTGCTTCCCGAGAGTGATACCCAAGATCCTCCGCGATATAACCTTGTCAAAAATTAAATTCCATCTATATCCAAGGTGAGTGTATGTACACCCACATGAAAGGCTTGTTCATTTACATCCCACATGTGGACTAGATACTCCAACAATCTTAGTTGGGCTCTCATGCCCTGGATTTTGAAGAATTTGAGTAAACCACACTCCTGGAGTGCCATGAAAGTGCCCCAACAAAGTAGTCTTCTTCTTCATGCTCACGTTCCCTCCACTTGAGCATTTTTATTGAGGCAAACCTGCCAAGTAACATCAAAAGATGATTAGATTCATAAAAAATCAATTCTTGGAAGTTTTCCTAACTCATTTTTTCTTTTCAAAAATTGAGTTGCGGTCATCACAGGGATTTGATTTTACACAGAGAGACATCGTTACACCCTGGCTCTGTGTCCCCTATGACGATTTGAGATCATCGCAGTTCATGATACTGTGAGCCTGTGACGTTCTCAAAGCACAGTGATCTCCAAAAAATCGACCTAAACTCAAATTTAAACCAATAAAAATAAAATCTTAAACCATGAAAAGAGAAAGGGGAAAGAGATTTCCTTTTTTACGAAAGCGGTTTGTGAAATGGTTCACCAGGCACTCCAAAATCAATGCTTGAAATTTGGAAGAAAATGAGGGTTTTGGAAACTATTTGGGTGAAATTGCAAAATGAAATGGTAAATGGGTTGTTTTGACCTATTTTATTACTTTTTACCATATTTTATTGCAAAATTAAATTATTTTTTATATTTTACCTATGCTCTAAAGTCTAACTAAATTTACAAAGTGTTTTCTATTATGGATGAGACGTTTGATAGAGATCCACCATTTTTGGTTGTTTTTGTGTGTTTTTCTTATGTAAAGATGCTTTTAGGGATTTTTAGGAAAATCTCCGAGCACAGTCTTAATTCTTTCTCATGCTCGTAAAACCATGAGAATACAATTGAGTAACCTTTTATCATTTTTTTGAACTCGCATTGGTAATACGAAAAACAAACCCTATAGAGTATCATTTAAGCTCTTTTCAAGCTCCCTAAATGCGAAAAGATAGCTGAGCGACCTTGTTATTTTCATGCTTGTAAAAGTATTTGAAGAAAATGTCTGATGAGCGGTAGATTATTTATTTTTCTGTCTCATCAGACTTACTTACGTAAAAGGACATTATGGAGTTTTCTTTAAGTGTTTTTGAGACTCTCTAAACATGAAAAACCCCCGAGTTTTCTTTCTTTGGACTCATAAAATAAGCATCAAAAGGCCCATATGGGATCGAACCAGTCCTTCTTAGGATTCGTTAAACATACTGCAAGGGACTCGTTTGAAGGATGAGCTTACATTACAAGCATATGTTATACTCCTCAAGATTGTGTAAAAATAAAGAGGTACTCGCCATAAATGGTGGGGAAAATTGGGAAAGAAATGTGTATCTGTATCTGTGTTAGTGGCAGTAAAGTCTCTCTTGAACATGACACCCCCCTTCATCACTGTATCTGGGTTGGGAAATCCATTTGTGTCTTGTTTGACCATCCAAAAGTTTATATGTTGGGTCCTCCTTGAGTCAATTCTGCTAAGACAATTGTCATGTTGTTCATATGTTCAAGAGAATTCCAACCTAAACAAGCCTTCTATTGAGTCGGCCATCTGCAGTTCTAAATTTTCTACCATGCTGCCCTTCCCTGAGTCGGTTTTGAATCACTTCATACTCTGATCTACTTCAAATCTGTTACATATTTCATGTCATTGATGGGGGATACATTAAGGCCCTCCTATGACGAGTCTTTTCCTATCGACTTAAAATCATTATCCAAGAACAAGACTTATAAATCACATTAGTACCTTGGAGCCTACACGCCTCAATGGTAGGTCTCTTTTCTTTCAATAGTGGGTTCACATCATTGGCCCCTGATTGGAATATTCCAATCGAGTGTTCGAATTCAACTCATTCATTCAAATTTGTTGGATTGTACTAGAGTACCTTGGGAGTCATTTACATCGATGGTGATTTCCCTCGCACTTAACAATTTTCATTTATGACCGGTAATCAAGTGGTTTCTACCATGTTTGACTTCGACACCTATAATCACATGACTAGATTCGTACTTAGGGACGATGGAAATGAAGACCCTGGATCTCACCATATCGGTCCAGGTTGCGATGGAGTATTTATGAGTTTGTACTGACACATAGATCCACTGTGTATATTTCATGGCTATGTCCGAAATAGAATTCTTTAAACATAGTTCCACAAGGTATTTCTTGTGGCTATGTTGAATGATAATGCCATGGATCCACAGTGTTTGTTTAATGGCCATGACTCACATGAAACTTATGATTAGAGTCACTTGTATTCTGAGTATGGGAATGCCTACCTCAGAATATGGCATATTATCATGCAGATGCTTGATTGTTTACAGGTTCCTGACCGATGCGCTCCTTGTTTTCGACACACACATTCTACAAAGTATTTCAGTTGTCATAGGTTCCAACTTCATACTTTGGGGGGAATTTTGTTACACATTATTTTGGTCACCCCAATGATCAAAAGATGACATGTGAATAAATCACTTCCATGTTCCCTGAAAACACTAAAAGAGACTTTCTCCATGAGGAAAGTGGTTTACCTTTTCTTCCTTAAAAACTATGACAAAGGATATCGTCGCACCCTACTCTATGATTGGGTTGTGATGATGCTTGATCATCACACGCTGCACCAAAGTTGGAATGAGGTGTCATCGCAGTCTGGGTGTGCATAGGGTGCGACGATTCTTAAACAAGGGAAAAGTGAAATTCACGAATGTTCTAGAAGAGAACTTTCTATAAGATGAGGTGGCCTCCGATTGCTTTGGATATTACTCGCTTCTCTGATTAGTGGGATCATCCTAATCTCCTCATCTGTACCTTTTTCAACCTATATAAAGAGGGATATCTTATGGAAAAGGATAATGTTTGCAAAGGCTTGCATATGCATGAAGAGTTTTGTTATAGATTATACTTGAGATATCTTTTCTTTAGCTCTCTAAGTCAGATTGTGGATCTTCTTCATTGTTGAGTCTCAATTTTGACACTTATAATGCCCTATATTATCCCCTATATGAGCCTATTTTACCTATTCCATGTGTATCTAATTGACTGTTTCCTCCATAAATACACCCGATGACCTTGCTCACGTGCATAAGAGGTAACTTATGATTAAAGCATGATTTGTTTAGTTTTATTGAGTTAATTCGATTAAATTCTTGATTACGTATGATTCTAATCACTTTGACTCTTAAGAAGCATGATTTGGTACCCAGTCTATTCTGATACCAAGGCTCCACCTATTCCGGTACCAACTTGTGCTAATCCGGTACTAGACATAATTCATAATTTTTGAATGTTTCTAGAAGAAAATCAGACTCATGGGTTTTGTCCAGAGTGATGTTTTCATGTGGACACATGGGTCAGAATTTGCCCAGCTGATGTAGGAGCATCGCCTTTACATCAAGCAAGCCAGCGTGGAGACAATCAGACAACTGGACGAGCGCCAACACAAATTTTGAAAATCACCTTGGAAGTTGTTGCGCGATATTAAATGAGCCACTAAGATGAGGCACACTCGTGTAATGTAAATGGACCTTGAGCCTTTAGCTCTCATCCTTAGTAGGTAGAAGGCTTTTAAGATAGTTAATGTAAAGTAGATAGAATTTAATTCTAGATTAGACTGTTTGAGAGCGCAAGAGGGAAACGAGATATAGACACCCTCATTGTGTATTGTAACATAGATGGGAAGATTATGAGCATTGATGACAAGAGAAAGAGCATGCAGAGAGCTGTGTAATAACACCCATGTACAGATATTTGGATTAATAGAAGAGATTGATTCAAATTCATGGTTTTGTGTTGTTCTTTGTGTATTGATGCTGAATGATATGCTCATAAATGTTTGCTTCCTATTCTACATTTGCTTTATATGTTGTGTATATGATTTCATGTTTGAATTGAATTCTGAGAGGAAGTAGGAATAAGTTTCAATTGTTTCTCTATCTGAGCTAGATATTCCTGCAAGGAGTGCAGTCGAAGTGTCCGCGAGGAGTGCATTGACAGAGGGTTTAGATAGGGTTGCTTTTGTTCTCATTCTCTCAAAGGTGCAGTTGGGCACAGAAGCCGTGCAAGGAGTGCATAGGCCGAGTGAAGTTGAGGGTTAAGAACCTGAGTAAGAGTTGAAGGACTGATGCAGGTGTGCACAGAGTCGAAAGGAGTTCAGCACTTGAAAGTATCTAAAGGTTTCCGCAAGGAGTGCGAGCAAGAGAGTTTTTGAGAGGATGCAGAGTTGGTAAATCTAAGGAGGTATAGGACCTTCGAGTCATCACCAAGGGAAATCACATGAAGTTTGTGCCATGGAGTATTCAAACAGGCGTTGCAGGTGAATGAGTTCCCTGGAGGGGAACACTTAGTTATTTCATAGATTTCACCAAGGAAAGACGAATGGTCGGTATTCTCTAAGGAGAATTCACGACATCCCAGGAGCCATGAGATATCACAAAGGTGAAAGGAAGTTACAGCGCAAGTGTGGAAAGGTTCAAAGCTCAGAAGGGTAGAACCGTATATCCAAGCCACAAGGGCCATCGGATTTTCACGTGAAATCGTGCATCGGGGTTTCGTGGGTTGAAGTCCCGTAATACTACATCAAGAATTGCGATATCACGATACGCGATATCCAGACAGCTAAAGGGAATAGTGTGGGCCATAGCGAAGCAGGCGAGTGGATAGGTGGCATGCCTTATCGGGGTCTCACAGCAAGAAGTCCTGATACATATGAATTAGGATTCACGATATTGAGAACTCCGAAATGTCGATGGAGTGAAGGACCGTTGAATAGTCAACTCGCACGTGCGTCGAGGTTTCGACATATCGGGAGTCGGGAGTCAGTAAAGTGAGTTTTTTGACATCGCGAGTGGAAAAATCGCAATAGAGAAAACCCTGATAGTAAAGTGTCAGCATTGACTGTATCGACATTCAGGGATTCGAGAGTGCAGCGCTCGACAATTGGATTCGTGAAGTCATGAGTTTCGATCTCCCGACTGTAAAGAGGAGATCCCGTGGAGATTGTTGTGGGTGCAGAATTCCTGATAGGGAATTGGAAGAGCCTTAGAGTTCTTCGGGCCATGTACGAGGAAAGATCCTGTGAGTCGATGTAGACCTTCCGACCTGTGGGTGTGTTGGGAGGGCGTGGGCATCAAGTGGTATCAGAGCTCAGAAGGGTTCTTTGCTTTCTGTAGTAGAGAAGAGAATTCACCATGCAGCCTAGGAGAAGGGACATGCAAACACCTGATCCACCAGAGGATAGGGAAATGTCACGCAGAAGAGGCAGGCAGATGACAGATCTAGCTATGGAGAGACAAATGCGTGATCTCCGAGCAAGACTATAAGACATGGAGATAGCGCAAAGACACACAGCCAGTGCAGGGGATATGATTGATTCCGAAAGCGAAGTTGAGGCTGAACGTGAAGAGGAAGTTGCAGCCGAAGATGCATCAAACGAGCGTTTGATCAGAGCTATTGCCAGGATGGGTGCAAGAGAAAAGATGGACATTCAAGTTTATGAGGGAAACTTGAATGCAGAGGAGCTTCTAGACTGGATTAGAGCTCTAGACACATAATTTGACTATGAAGATGTCGAGGAAGACAAGAAAGTCAAGCATGACTTCACAAGACTGAAAGGACATGCAACATTGTGGTGGGATGAACTACAAGCTGACAAACACTGCAAGGGCAAGCAGAAGATCAAGAGCTGGGATCGAATGATCATGAAGATGAAGGAGAAATTCATCCCCATGGATTATCAAATTACTTTGTTCAGGAGAATGCAGAACCTAAGATAGAAGCTGATGACAGTGAAAGAATACACTGAGGAGTTCTATAAACTGAACATCAGGGCAGGTCATCGGGAAAGCGATGATGAAAAAGTTTCTAGGTTTATGAATGGCCTAAGATATGATATCCAGGATGAGATGAGCATGGTAACCATCCGAATGGTGGAAGATTCTTATCAGATGGCTCTAAAAGAGGAAGAGAAGCTGAGTCGAAAGCAGAGTCAAAGGGGTCGAGGCAGAAGTCAGCCCAGAGGCAAGTCAGTTGCCCAGGATAAATATCAGAAACCCAAGGAGGATTGGAAGTTCGAGTCTAAGCCTAAATTCAAATGAACAGAGAGAGGTGGAACCTCATAGAGAGGGCCATCTATTGAACAGAGAGGACAACATACTGAGCAGAGAGGAGATTATGCTGACAACAACACTTTTCCTGATACTAGAGGTAGAGGAAGAGGAAGAGGTGGAGTAATCACATGCTTCACAAGTCTTATGAGTGTCCAGACAAAAAGAAGGATATTGGGGAAGCTCACATTGCCGAAGCACAGAGGTGAGATGTTGAGGTAGAATACGCTGAATGCGGAAGATCGTTGATGATGCAAAAAGTCCTTTTGACACCTGAGAAGGAGGTGGAGAGTTCAGTCCAAAGGACCAAAATTTTCAGGACTGCTTGCAAGACCAAGGACAGGGTATTCAAGGTCATCATAGATAGTGGTAGCATGAATAATCTCGTATCTACAGAGATGGTATAGAATCTGGAGCTGGAGACGACTGATCATCCAAGCCCATACAGAGTTTCGTGGCTACAAAAAGGACACCAGGTAACTGTCACTAAACAATACTTGGTTGAATTCAATATAGGAGGATATAATGATAAGATTTTATGTGATGTCATTCCTATGGATGTTTGTCATCTATTGCTAGGTAGACCATGGCAATATGAAAGGAATGTGATTCATGATGGGAGAATGAACACATACACCCTAGAGAAGAATGGGAGGACACACATGTTGCTTCTGATTAAGGATAAGGAGGTGAAACTGGGAGTAAGCAACATTGTACTTCTCATGAGTTGGAAGGAAATCCTTAATGAGGTTAAGAAGAAGGAGGATCCAAAGTTTATTGTGGTTAGAAAACCGAAGATTGTTCTGACTAGCACAAGGGTGGATGATTTACCAGAAGAAGTTCAGGAACTGCTGGAAGAGTTTGCTGACATCATAGTGGATGAACTACCTCGTTCATTGCCACCGATCAGGAGTGTGAGTCATCATATTGATCTCATACCAGGAGCCAGTTTTCTGAACAAAGCCATGTACAGGTTGACACCGAAAGAGAATGAAGAGGTTAAAAGACAAGTCCAGGATTTGATGGACAAAGGTTTGGTCAGAGAAAGCTTGAGTCCGTGTGTTGTTCCAACAATACTCAGTTCGAAGAAAGACGGAGGTTGGAGGATGTGTAATGATTCAAGGGAGATTAATAAGATAACCATCAGGTACATATTTCCATTGTCGAGGATGGATGATCTGATGAATTTCTTAAGTGGAGCAAAGTATTTTTCAAATATTGATTTGAAAAGTTGTTATCCTCATATTCGCATGAGAGAAGGTGATGAATGGAAGACAACATTCAAAACAAACGAAGGGTTGTATGAATGGCTTGTTATGCTGTTTGGTTTAACAAATGTGCCAAGTACCTTCATGAGGTTGATGAATGAAGTCCTGAGGGAGTTCATCGGGAAATTTGTCATGGTGTATCTGGATGACATACTGATTTACAGTAAATCAGTGGCAGAGCATCTGAAGCATTTGGCTACAGTGATGCAGAAACTACAGCAGAAGAAGCTGTTGATAAATATGAAGAAGTCCTCATTCATGAAGACAGAGCTCATTTACTTGGGATTTGTTATTTATACAAATGAGTTGAGGATGGATCAAGATAAGGTGGAAGTTTTCACGGATTGGCTAGTTTCTACCGAAAGTTCATCAGGAATTTCAGTGGAATTAGCGCAGCGATGATGGATATAGGGAAGAAAAGACACAAATATTTTCACTGGACAGAAGAGGATGAGAAAAGTTTTAATCTGCTGAAGAGGAAGATTATGGAACAACCAGTTTTGGTGTTGTCGTATTTCTGAAAAACATTTCAGGTGAAATGCGATGCAAGTGGATTTGCAATCGGGGCGGTCTTGAGTCAAGAAGACAAGATGATAGCGTATTTCAGCGAGAAGCTGAATGAAGTGAAATTGAAGTACTCCACATATGATAAGGAGTTCTATGCTGTCATACATGCATTAAAGAAATGGAGGCATTACTTGATCCCGAAAGAGTTTGTCTTATACAGTGACAATCATGCACTACAGTTTGTGACTCAATAGGAAAAGTTGAATCAGAAACATGTCAAATGGGTTGAGTATATGCAGAATTTCACTTTTGTGATTAAACATATTTCTGGTACTGCTAACAAAGTTGTTGATGCTTTGAGAAGGAAGTGTTTGTTGTTGCAGGAGTTCAGAGTCAAAACGCTGGGTTTTGATGATCTCAGGGACGTGTACGCAGATGATCAGGATTTTGGAGAGGTGTATGAAGCAACTGAGAATCCAGTTCTCAGAGATAGAAGCCAGTGGGCCGAGTACATGATCCAGGAAGGATTGTTGTTTAAGGGCAATCAACTGTGTATTCTGAAATGCTCCATGAGGGAGAACTTGTTGAAGGAGAAACACAGTGGAGGATTGGCAAGGCACTTTGGTCACGACAAGACATTCGTGAAGTTGAACGATTCATATTTTTGGCTGGGAATGCGAGCAGACGTCAAGAAATTCGTGGACAGATGCAGAATTTGCCAGCATTCTAAGGGAAGAAAGCAGAATGTGGGGTTTTTTCAACCATTGCCCATACCGGAGAGGTCGTGGGATGCAATTAGCATGGATTTTGTATTGGGGTTGCCAAGAACACAAAGAGGTGTTGATTCAATCTTTGTGGTGGTGGATAGATTTTCCAAAATGGCACACTTCATTCCATGTCATAAAACTAGTGACACAACTCACATTGCGAACCTATTTTTCAAAGAGGTCATTCGACTTCATGGGTTTCCGAGAAGTATAGTTTCGGATCAAGATACGAAATTCATAGGGAATTTTTGGAGGACCTTATGGAAGAAGCTGGGAACTAACTTAGCATTTAGTTCGGCTTATCATCCTCAGACGGATGGACAGACAGAGGTGGTCAACAGAAGTCTGGGAGACTTGCTGAGAAGCTTGGTGACAAAACACCACAGCCGGTGGGACAACATATTACCATAGGCATAGTTTGCGTATAATGACTCAGTTAACAAGAGCACAGGGCAGAGTCCATTCCAGGTTGTTTATGGTGTGCAGTCGAGAGGGATTTCTGAACTGAGGGATTCAAAATAGACTGCGACTAGGAGTGCTAGTGCAGAAGAGTTCGCAGAAGCGATGAAGGAACTTCACAGCCAGGTGAAGGAGCGGTTGCAGAATTCAAGTCAAGAGTACAAGCGCAAAGCCTATCAGCATAGAAGACAACTTCAATTTGAGGTTAGTGATCTGGTTCTGGCACATTTGAGGAAGGAAAGGTTCTCGAGAGGAACGTATAATAAGTTGAAAATGAAGAAAATCGGACCATGTAGGGTCTTGAGGAAATTTAGGGCAAATGCTTATGAGATTGAATTACCCGATGGGATCAAAATTTCTCCGATATTCAATATCTCTAATTTGTGCCCATATAAAGTTGAGGAAACAGAGACTGGAGATGAGCAGCCAGAGATCCAGTGGAAAAAACAGATGCCAGTTGCAGATAAGCCACAGATGGAGTGCATACTAGATAAGAGAGTAAGCAAGAGGACCAGACGGAAGCAATACTTCGAGTATCTGGTCAAATGGAAGAACCATCCAGTTGAAGATGCCAGTTGGGAGACTGAAGAGGAGATTCAGAGGCATGGACAAACCGTGCATGAGATCATGGATAGGAGCCCATGAAATTTTTCAAGCCGAGGAGTATGATGTAGGAGCATCGCCTTTACATCAAGCTAGACAGCATGGAGATAATCAAACAGTTGGATGAGCGCCAAAACAAATTTTGAAAATCACCTTGGAAGTTGTTGCGCGATCTTAAATGAGCCATTAAGATGAGGCACACTCATCTAATGTAAACGGACCTTGAGCCTTTAGCTCTCGTCCTTAGTAGGTAGAAGGCATTTAAGATAGTTAATGTAAAGTAGATAGAATTTAATTATAGATTAGACTGTTTGAGAGCGCAAGAGGGAAACGAGATATAGACACCCTCATTGTGTATTGTAACATAGATGGGAATATTATGAGCATTGTTGAGAAGAGAAAGAGCATGCAGAGAGCTGTGTAAGAACACCCATGTACAAATATTTGGATTAATAGAAGAGATTGATTCAAATTCATGGTTTTGTGTTGTTCTCTGTGTATTGATGTTGAATGATATGCTCATAAATGTTTGCTTCCTATTCTACATTTTCTTTATATGTTGTGTATATGATTTCATGTTTGAATTGAAGTCTGAGAGGAAGTAGGAATGAGTTTCAATTGTTTCTCTATTTGAGTCAGAGATTCCTGCAAGGAGTGCAGTCGAAGTGTCTGCAAGGAGTGCATTGACAGAGGGTTCAGATAGGGTTGCTTTTGTTCTCATTCTCTCAAAGGTGCAGTTGGGCATAGGAGCCATGCAATGAGTGCGTAGGCCGAGTGAAGTTCAGGGTTGAGAACCTGAGTAAGAGTTGAAGGACTGCTGCAGGTGTGCACAAAGTCGAAAGGAGTTCAGCACTTGAAAGTGTCTGAAGGTTTCCGCAAGGAGTGCGAGCAAGAGAGTTTCTGAGAGGACGCAGAGTTGGTAAAGCTCAGGAGGTATAGGACCTTCGAGTCATCACCAAGGGAAATCATAGGAAGTTTGTGCCGTGGAGTTTTCAAATAGGCATCGCAGGTTTGCGTGCAGGTGAATGAGTTCTGTGGAGGGGAACACTTAGTTATTTCGTATATTTCACCAAGGAAAGACGGATGGTCGGTATTCTCTGAGGAGAATTCGCGAAATCCCAGGAGCCATGAGATCTCACAAAGGTGCAAGGAAGTTACAACGCAAGTGTGGAAAGGTTCGAAGCTTAGGAGGGTAGAACCATAGATCCGAGCCGCAAGGGCCGTCGGATTTTCACGTGAAATCGTGCATCGGGGTTTCATGGGTTGAAGTCCCGTAATACTACATCAAGAATTGTGATATCACGATACGCGATATCCCGACATCTAAAGGGAATAGTGTGGACCACAACAAAGCATGCGAGTGGACAGGTGGCACGCCTTATCGGGGTCTCGCAGCGAGAAATCCCGATACATATGCATTAGGATTTGCGATATTGTGAACTCCGAAATGCCGATGGAGTGAAGGACCGTTGAATATTCAACTTGCATGTGCATTGGGGTTTCGGCATATTGGGAGTCGGGAGTCGGGAAAGTGAGTTGTTTGACATCGCGAGTGGCGAGGTCGCGATAGAGAAAACCCCGATAGTAAAGGGTCAGCATTGAATGTATCGACATTTAGGTATTCGAGAGTGCAATGCTCAACCATTGGATTCACGAAGTCATGAGTTCTGATCTCCCGAGTGTAAAGAGGAGATCCCGTGGAGATTGTTGTGGGTGTAGAATTCCTGATAGGGAATTGGAAGAGCCTTAGAGTTCTTCGCGCCGTGTACGAGGAAAGATCCTGTGAGTCGACGTAGACCTTCCGACCTGTGGGTGTGTTGGGAGGGTGTGGGAATCACCAGCTCACATGTGTGGACCTCCAGCTCAGGGGGAATGATTTTGCCAAAATTATAAAAAAAACTCAAAATGCCAACTTGCGCCTTGATTTTCGTGCATATGGTATCGGATATAGAAATTCTAATACATGGGTTTTGTCCAACATATGTAAAATGGAGTAATACATGGGAATGTTTTCAAAATTGGAATTAGTTTGGGAGATATGGGTGGGGGACTAACTCGAATCTGCCCAAATTGTTTAAAAAACACAGATTTTTGGGATTTATCCTAAAATTGTAAAAAATGTTTTCTTAGTGTGGGGATTCGGTTTCATCCATTCCTCCATGGATTTTATGTATAAATAAGACCTCATAGGTCTGAGTAGGGGGGAATTATTATGATGTAATATTGGTTCTCGAAGAAAGAGGAATTAGTATGCTGCAAATTGGATTTTGGAACCAACTCTTTTTGTAAATTTATTTGCTGAAGATCAATGGAAGTTTGAATTCAAGGATCATGTGTGTCTCTTAGCATTTATCGTATTCTGATCTAAAATATTCCATGTTGGCATCGTCAAGGGCCCACCGATCCATCTTGGTAAGCTCATTGTAAATTCTTAGCATAGATTTCTATTTCATGTACTTGTTGTTTTGATTTCATTTTTGATTTCACTGTTAGAATTGATTGCAAAGTGTGGCAGTATAGGAACAGTTGGGAGTCCATCATTCGCATTACATAAGCCATTAAATGGAACATCTCATTAAAAATTATGTTTCCTATGTAGAAATGAAGTAATTTCTAGAATTGCAAGATTGTAAGATTGTATTAAATTTCTGTTTGGGATGCGTCAATTGATTTTGAAGTGTGTGCAGAATTAGATAAGAATTTCTTGCAAGTTTGAAGTGAGTTGTTACAGGAAATGAGATCAGACTTCATCTCTCACCTTCATGCACCATTTAATGAAGCTTCTCAAATATAGTGACTATTTTTTGTACTACACAGGTTTGATTGGAGTAAATAGAGTTATGATTGCTTTGTGTTTAAGAGTGAATTGTTGATTATCATTTTCAATTGCTATAGGGAACAAGATCTAATTTCATCTCTTCTTTTCACGAGCCTATAATGAACAGATTTGTTATGTGAGCAAGAGCCTTTTCAATTGAGTGTTTTCTTAAGCATTTTACTATGAGCTTTATCTTTTGTTATTGTTGAAGTGTGCCCAGATTTTTTTGTTAGTTGTTGTTAAGGATATTAGCTATAGATAACAAATTCAAAGTCCATCTTTCCACTTCATGAGCTTGTAAATGGACAAGTTATTATCTGAGCAAGATATTTTGGATGCATGATTGTTAAGATTTTGTTTGCAAGTTTTTCTTTCTGAATTTTTAAATGAGTGGAGAATGTTATTTGAAAAGTGTAAAAAAAAGTGTTATGTCATTAATTGTTTCTTGATTGAGCTATACTCATAAGACATAGGAACCTATCTGTTATCGGCACATATAGTGCATCAACTCTTTTGATTACGAATCTTGGTTGATAATTTATGTTTGGTAATATATTATGCAAATAATTGCATCAACATTCATCAAAGGCATTGGAGCAAAGGTGTGTGTGCTGGAGAAAAAAGACATTGAAAAGGATCTTGCAACATCAAGGCATGGGTTGTATTCTCCACTTTCCATTTTAATATAATGTAACAATACATTTCTTCCCTATAAAGGTGTCTTGACTTTTATTGTATAACTCCTTGATCTTATACATATNTTTTTGGTTTGTGCTTCTTAAATAGGTTCACCAACCTGCAAATCCGAAGATGGAGTCACAATGACGACACTAGTGAGGATCAAGCATCATTTAAAAGGTATGTCACTTGTCCCTCTCTGAAATAGTTTATATGACAATGAAGTCTAAGGTGAATTTTTTATTATGTCTTGTTTTGTTCTAGCTTCCTATGGAATCTAGGGAGATTATTTTGTGTCTGCACTTACCGATTTGTACGATAACACTCCATCAAATGAAATCTCAGTGAAATAATCCATTACAATCTGGATCTATGCTCTAACCACATATCCTAAATGAAATAACTATGTCATGTCTATAATCCTACCCACCTCACCCAAGTGAACCCACCATGTCCAACTAAAAATATTGTTGGCATCAGAAAATAGCACTAGATGCCTGCTAGCGGGAAAATCCTCCCTTTAACTACAACAAGTTTTAAGATGTAGACAGAGCGAATGACCGTCTAAAAGTTAATCGATTCTCTATTCTACCCCAAACATATCAAAAAAAAAAAGAGAAAGCAATATGAGAAGATATTAGGTAAATGTACCTTTGATCCCACGTTTGGTGTTGATCTCCTCAAGCTTGGTAGTTCTAATGACTCGACGTCTCCTCCCAAGGATGACCTGCATCCAAAGATAGGAAAACAAGGACTACAAGCATGCTATTATATTCGTGAGTTAGGGTTAGATATAAAATGATAAGTATAAATCAATGAAAATACAAAAAACATCATCATTTGGGAGAAGAGAATGTGATTATTTTATTCACCATACAAAGACTGAAACTTACAATCTGTGTCGGCCACTGTTCTATGAACCTAGTCTGGGATCCTCTTTACCATGATCCAAGTGCACCTTGAATGGAATTCGTCTCTCAATATTTTGATCACCTCAAAGAAGGGAATGGATTGAATGGAGGAAGAAGGGGCTGATGAGGGAATGCTGAGGAAATATCTCACAAAAGGTAGAAAAATCTTGGGAAAGGAGGGGAAGTGAAATTTGGTAGAGTTTCACTATTCGTATGCTTGGATGTGAAATGAGACCCCAACACCTCCTTTTATATGACAAAAGGATGGTTATTCGGTTGGGTGACGGGATATAGCAGGTGAATTGGTTGGGAAACCTACAACAACCCGTGAATTTCAACGAATTCCTTGCATTTTTTTAATTTTTGCGACTTTTGCAAGCATATTCAGGTTGTAGCAGGTGAATTGGTTGGGAAACCTCCAATAACTCGTGAATTTCAACGAATTCCTTGCAACTTTTGCAAGCATATTCAGGTTGTAATGGTGCAATCAGCGTATGTACGTGAGTTGTAGTGGTGCAACAAGCGTATGTATGCAGGTTGTAATGGTGCAGGGTGCATACATCTTCAAAAAAATGGGTTTTTAAGAAGAGTTTCTCAGCAGTGCTTTGGAAAAATATGCAAGTAAGAGGGCTGAGGCCATGTATGCATGGATAAGGTATTTTAGGGCTATAACATATGCCCTCTAATGTGTGATGTAAGAAGAGAAACTAATGGCCTAGATACACTACAATATATTCACCAATGTGCGAAATCGAGTGAGCTCGAGACCATATTTTGGGAGGTGCCATATGAAAAACAATAGTTGTCTCTCGGAGGCGGGCATACCCATGCTCAGGATGAAGTAAATCATGGCTTCCAATAAAATACACTGCATATCCATGTCATATAACTATATAAAGTGTAGCCACGAGAAATACACAACATATCTACATCTCAAAATCAATTGAAGATATACAATCATAGTATCCATCTTCAAGAATCTAGTGACGCCCGATTGCTAGAGACGAGGTCTTCATAGCTCGAGAAATAACTTTAGGATCTTCAAAACTTAGGTAGGAGTATAATGGTAGTGTATAACCCACTACCCTGAGGTCTTTGACGGTTTGTCGAGAAAATACATGAGGATCTCGATGATTAGGCAGAGAACTTCGTCGATTTCGAATCTGGACTTGAATAGACTCTTGGTATGGCCAACTCATGAAGGTCAAGAGACAAAAATGTAGAAAGGCTTACTCAGATTGAGTGAAACTTCCCTTATAAAATATCATGAAAGATGATCAGACTCAGGCAACATGACATTGACATAAGTTCAGTATGCAGGAGGCAACGCAAACTCTCCATGTGTTTGGAAGAGTAACCAAATGGAGGAGGAGACAACTCTATGTAGTGATAAAAACTCCCTAAGGTCATACTAGATCTCAATGCTTGACGAACAAACATAAGGATGTGCTTTGTCCAAGGTAGACTCTCTATGCTACTGAAAAAAGAATGAATATTTCCTGTCCCCTCTTTTTGGAATATTTGATTTTTTTTTGTCTTTTTCAATTTTTTAAGAGCGTGAAAAAGAATAAAAGAATGTTATGTTACAAAAGAGGAACGAGTGTTGCAAGCAAGAATATTAGTTCCAAGAGCAAGGAACATACTAATTCTCAGAGCAAGGAGACATGTGCAGGAAAAGGACACTCAAGGAAAATTCCTCCATGGGTCAAGGTGTCAGTTCGCAGAGGCAAGAAGTTCTACAAGGCTTGCGTATAAGGCATGCTTCAAAGTTTTAGTCGAGAGAAACATGGAGCCTCCATTAGGCCAAAGATGCAAATATGCTAATGTGATTGATAAAGACACAATGACACCCCCTTCCATGTAATTTTTAGAAGCCCAAAGAAGGTAAGATCGGTAGTTTTTTCATGTTTAGAGAGTCCTAAAAAGTGTAAAAGAAGACTCCAAGGAGTACCTTTTTTGAATATAGTCTAGTCAGTTCGAAAAAGGGTTAAACTTTCATCAAAAAGACATCTATTGTAAAACATTTTAATGAGTGTGACAAAGACAATATCACTCAAAAATCTTTTCACTTTTAAGGAGTCTGAAAAGATATTAACTATGGACTCACAACCTTTTTCCGAGTTTAGTCTCCTTAGCCTGAAAAAGTATAAAAGTAACTGAGGAGAACTCTCCCAGCAAGATGAATCTCCCGAGGAGTACCTTTTTCTGCTATAATATACAGGATGGAAAAAGGGTTAAACTCATGCCAGTAGATGTTCTTCTGGACCAATTTAATGAGTGTGAAGGAACAAGGTCACTCGACGATATTTTCAATTTTAAGGAGTCTAAAAAGAGCTTAACTATGGAATAAGGGGGGGTTCCTTTTTCGTAAGTAATCTCCAAGGGCCGAAAAAGTTGATAAACCAAAACCAAGGAAAATGTTCATTTTTTGAAGATTTAGTCCCTTGGGCCCAAAAAAGGGTTAAAATTACGTATGATAATACTCCTCTAGTGAACCAAAGTTCCTAGAGTATACCTTTATTTGTGAAATTATCCATCCAGACCAAAAAAGGGGTAAACTACCGCTGGACATATGTGCCTTCAAATTTGATTTTGACGAGCGTGAAGGGAAACAAGATTGCTCAACAATATTTTCATTTTTAGAGAGTCTGAAAAAGGATTAAAGAAGACTCCAGGGGACTACTTTTCTTAGTTAATCCATATGACATCGAAAAGAATAAATATAGTCTCGTTGGATGTTTCTTTCGAATTTCAAAGAGAGATTGAAAGACAACAAATCATGCTCATTTAGGGAGTCTCGAGGGTGAGACCAAGAATGATGGTGCATCAAACCGATGAGGCTTTATCTCACAATCATGATAGGACTAACAAGGACTCCCAATCCTATAGTCATTACTGAAAGCATGGACATGAGAATGCAGTAAGGATCTACCTAGGGCATCCATGTAAAGGTAGGGTCTACCACCTAATTACGACACTTCTAGAGAAGCAATGAAGGTTGAATGTTGCACTTCGGTGGGGTTGATCCTATGGAAAAGAGGAAAAGGAAACGAGATGCAAAAAGTGGAGATGAAATCCTAACTTATATGCAAAAAGTTGGAAAAAAATGACTTTTACCAAAGGATACTAAAAAGTAATACATCACCAAAAATTACCAAACCAAAAGGAAAAGAGTACTAGAACGTCCAATAAGAAACTCAGAAACAGAATCAAGTGATCACCAAGCCAGGAAAAATGACAAAGGGGGTCAAAAAGAGGAAAAAAAGACCTAAAAATTCTATAAATAGAAGCTGACAACTCATTTTTACCATTGCAATTCAAAAATTAACCAAACGTTGAAAAAACCCCTTTGCTAAAAGAGTTGATTCTGGGAGCTTCAGTGGACAAAATGACCTTATACTTGGACCAAGTACAAATCCACACCTCTTGCATTTCCATACTTCAATTATGCATTAATTTTAGTTTTTGAGGGGGTACATTCTCTTAAAATGAGTGATCCTGCGTGTACATGGGTTGTCTAAGGACAACCTGCATATGTACTCGGGCATAAAAAAATTTCCCACGTATACATATGCGACTATAGCCAGTACATCCCGCGTACACCTTTGCAAGCTTTGAAAAAATAAAAATGAAAGTACTAACTTCCTCCATTTTCCCATGAAACATGATGTATTTCCACTAGAGAGAGAGGGAGCATGAGGACATTGACATTTTTCTCGAAGATGACCCTACAACCATCGCCGCACTAAAATAATGTGGGCTATGGAAGTTCTTCCAATGTCTGTTTATGAGGGCACAACCTAGATTTCTCAATGCTCTTGTGTAGTATTGGCACCTAGATGCAGAGGCATTCATGTTATAGGGTCAATCGTTGAACCCTATGACAGAGGACATCTACTTCTTGAATGGCCTCTCAAGGAGAGGGGAACCAGTCAGTTTGAGGATATTTCCCCCTGGGCCTTTCAACATTGAGGATTATATCTGGATGTATTGTGAGGTCCACACTAAGAAGGTAGGTTCTCATGTGTCGATTCACAAGATCTCTAGTTTGTCTTTGTGAGTGATCTTGCTATTGATTGGGAGGATTATTGGATCTACATCCCTACTGTTATAACCCTAAATTGCACCACACATGCTTACCTGGCATCAGGCCAACTCATATCCCTTCTTTGCCAAAAACTAATGAACAACTCTTCTAAAAACTACATTTTTAAAAGTACACACTAGCTGGCCCACTACAACCCGCATGTATATAAAATTCCACGCTAGCAGGCCCACTATAGTCCGTGTGTACCTTCAGAATCACGAAAAAAAGGAAAGTTGCCGACGGGACAACTAAAATACCCTATGGACTAGCAAACTAGGGTCAGATTTACATGGAGATTTTGACAGTAAAGAAATTAGTTTTTAACCTACAACCCGAAACTTAAACCCCTCTTTCACAATACATGCATGGAAAGGAACTACTAACCTTGTTACTGACGTTTGGTGTAGATCCTCTGTTGCGCTTTTTCCCGCTTGCTTGCGCTGCTCCTTCCAAAGATAACCTGCAATCAAGACAAAAAACTATGCATGCATGCTACTTCTCTACTTGAGGGTTAGAAATTAAGCATAAATTAAACAAATCATAGATAACTCATGCATTGGGACGGGAAAAGTATTCTTTTATTATTTGAAAAAAATGAATCAACTTACAATCAAAGTCGAGACCGACCACCGCTCCTTGATCCTGATCCTGGGCTCCTCCTCTTCTGTCCTCCAACTGCTTTGCGTTAATTCTCCTTTGGCTTGAGGAAAGGATAAATGGTTGGGACAATGGATTCAGCAAATGGGCAGAGTTTCTTTGCTATATTTTCCCCCCTCCAAATGGTACCCCTACCCCTTCTTTTATAGGCTAGAAGGAGCTAGGGTTTTGGACGAACCCTCGGCTATGCATGGCCGAGAGTTTCAGTTAACTGACCCATAGCTTTTTGTCCCGTCGGCAACTTTCCTTTTTTTCATGATTCTGAAGGTACACGCAGACTATAGTGGGCCTGCTAGCGTGGAATTTTATATACACGCGGGTTGTAGTGGGCCAGCTAGCGTGTACTTTTAAAAATGGAGTTTTTAGAAGAGTTGTTCAGTAGTTTTTGGCAAAAAAGGGATATGAGTTGGCATGATGCCAGGTAAGCATGTGTGGTACAATTTGGGGTTATAACAGATGCCCCCTAATGTGTGAGGTCAGAAGAGCATCTGATGGCCGAAATACATTACCAATCTTTTACCAATCTTTACTGATGTGATGAATGAGTGAGCCCAAGGATCAGGAACCAGAAGGTGCCATCTAAAAAATAACAAATGTCTCACTGAGGCGGGCATACCCATGCTCGGGATAAAATAGAACCATGGCTACCAATCAAATACACTGTAGATCCATGTCAAATAACTATATAAGAGTAACCGTGAATAATACACAGCGGAGCTACATCTCGAAATCAGAAAGATATACATATAGGGTACCCATCTTTCAGAAGCTGATTCGGCCTGATGGCT
Organism: Picea sitchensis; assembly: GCA_010110895.2. NCBI lineage: Eukaryota > Viridiplantae > Streptophyta > Pinopsida > Pinales > Pinaceae > Picea > Picea sitchensis. The sequence continues at coordinate 154,150 of SNQJ01S0010583.1, read as the reverse complement.
GTACTTCAGAGCTCGAGCAACAACTTCAAAATCTTCTAAAATTTGGGTAGGAGTGTAATATGAGTGTATGACTGCACTACCCAAAGGTCTTCGACGACTCGTCGGTTATGGACTTGATAATCTTGATGATCAGACTGAAGGCTTCAGTTATTTCGAACAAGGACTTGATTGGACATTCAGGATGGCCGGGTATGCGGACAAGAGACATATTGCAGAGGGGACAACTCAGGCTTAGTGACAAACTTCCCTTGGATAATAGCACGACAAGTGATAAGAATCAGGCAACATATCTATTAATCATAAGTCTACGAAGTAGGAGGCAACACAAACTCTCCATATGTTTGGAAGAGTAACCAAATGGTGGAGGACACAACTCTATATAGAGAGAAAAAGCTTCCTAAGGTCATACTACATCCCATAGTCTGATGATCAAATAGATAGATGTGCTTTATCCAAGGGAGACTCATTATGCTGCCAATAAAGAAAATACTTTTCCCATCCTCTTTTTGGGGTATATTTGATTTTTTTGTTCTTTTGGATAATTTTTGAAAAAGAATAAAGGAATTTTATGTTACAATGGAGGAACGAGTACTGCAAACATACAAGCTCAAGGCACAAGGAAAAGACTGATGTTCTGGTAAAATGATACTCAGGAAAAATCCTCCGGTGGCCAAAGGTGTTAAGACGCAGAAGCAAATTGTTACAAGGATGGTGGGTAAGGTATGCAAATGCGGTTGATAGAACACACAATGGTAACGTCCTTCGATGTAAGTTTAACGAGCCCAGAGAAGGTAATCTCAGTGGTTTTTCATATTTAGAGAGTCTGAAAAAGCATAAAAGGAGACTCCAGTGGGGTACCTTTTTCGACAATATTCTAGTCGGTTCGAAAAAGGGATAAACTAGCACTGATTAGACGTCAATTCAAAACCATTTTAACGAGTGTGACAAGGACAAGATCACTCGGCTACTTTTTCACTTTTAAGGAGTCTGAAAAAAGCTTAACTATGGACTCTGTCAGGAATATTATTCTGGACCAATTTAGCGAGTGTGAAAGAATAAGGTCACTCGGTGATCTTTTCAATTTTAGGGAGTCTGAAAAGAGCTTACCTATGGACTCCGTGGGGGTTTCTTTTTCGTAAATTTAGTCCCTCAGGCCCGAAAAAGGAATAAAATTATACCTGAGGATACTCTTCTAAAGAATGGGAATTCGATAGATTATACCTTTGTTCGTACAGTTGACCGTACAGACCGAAAAATGGGTAAACTACCGCTGGACAGACGTGACTTCAAATTTCAGTTTAACGAGCGTGAAAGGTCACAAGATTGCTCGACAATCTTTTCATTTTTAGAGGGTCTGAAATTGACTTAAAAGGAGACCCGTTTAAGGAACGTTCTTCTGGGCCAGTTTGATGAGTGTGAAGAAACAAAGTCACTCGACAATATTTTCATCTTTAAGGAGTCTGAAAAGGGTTTAAATAAGACTCCACAATGGTTACTTTTCTTAGTAAATCTGGACGAGATCGAAAATCATAAATGCAGTCTCGTCGGATGTTGCTTTCGGATCTCAAAGCGAGCTTGAAAAACAACAAAGTTAGCTCATGATAGACTCTTTGTGGGTCGATGCCTGGCATCTCCTCGGGGGAGCTGTATGCTCCGACGAAAATATTGTCTATGATGCCAGGGGTTCTGGAGATATTGATAGGTATCATTTCAGCAACGGTTGCCATATTACCCTCAACATAGATCTTGTGTGTAGCTAAGGGATTAGTATGAAAAGACCTATCTCCAGTCATAGTCACAGTGAATTCTCCTGCTTTGATTCAGCTTAACTTTGGGAGGAAATATGATCTGTGGCGAAGATCTTCCCAAGGTTTGTCCGGACTAGTCATTGCTTCGATTACTTCTTCATCAGAAGGAAAGACTAAGTCTAATGAATTGATGTTAGTGAGAGAACTCTATGCCCAAATAGGCTCTATAAGTAGATCTAACTCTTGTGCGAGAATCAGATCAGGGTTAGCTGAAGCTTGCTAGACTAAAGAGTACACAACTTCAGCGGCCAACAAGGGCATGGACATGCTGGAGTGCCCTGTCTCATCCATCGTCGCTGATGGGGAAGGAAGAATCAAAGTATCCTCAAAGTAAGTCATGCGGAATGACGAAACTTGAAAAATCTCAACCTTATGGTGATTAGATATA
>SNQJ01S0010583.1:107081-133612 GCA_010110895.2 Picea sitchensis | reverse complement strand
AGAATTGAAATGTAAGAGGGGCTAGTATGTACTTACTTGGTCCAAGAGGAAGTTAGTTTCATCCACCGAAGCTCCCAGAATCAACTCTTTTCACAAATGGGTGTTTTTGGATTTTTAGTCAATTTCTCAATTAGCAATGGTAATAATGAGCTTCCAACTTCTATTTAGATTTTTTGGCCCTTTTTTGTCATTTTTTGGACCCCTTTGTCATTTTTTTCTAGCCTGAAAATCATGTAATATGATTCAAGAGTTTCTTAGGGCATGTTACAATAAGTGTTACTTTGGGTATTGGGATTTTTTTTGGATATTTGGTTCATTTTAATGGTCCTTTGGTAAAAAGTCATTCTTCTAATGTGTTGCATCTAAGTTAGGATTCCACCTCCACTTTCTGTATCTCTTTGTCTTTTTCACTTTGCCATAGGATTGACCCCACCAAATTGTGACACGGAACCATCATTTCTGCTTTAGAAGTGTCGTAATTTAGTGGTAGAGCCTAACCCTTCATGGATGCTCTAGGTAGATCCTGATTGCATTTTGGCATCCATGCTGTCGTTAATGGTTATAAGCTCAGGAGTCCTGGTTAGTCTCATCCTGATTACAAGTTTGAACCTCAGTTGCATGTTTCATTATCACTCTTGACCTCACCCTCGAGACTCCCAAAACACAACGGGTCTTCTTTTAAGCCCTTTTCAGACCCTTTAAACATGAAAAAATTGTTGAGTGATCTTGTTGCCCTTCACTCTCGCTAAACTGAAATTTGATGGCACATTTGTTCGGTGGTAGTTTACCCCTTTTTCAATCTGGATGGTCAATTGTACGAGAAAAGGTATACTCTAGGAACCTCAGTTCTTTAGAAGAGTATTCTCAAGTATAATTTTAACCCTTTTTCGGGCCTGAGGAACTAAATTTACGAAAAAGGAACCCCCACAGAGTCCATAGTTAAGCTCTTATCAGACTCCCTAAAAGTGAAAATATGGTCGAGTGACCTTGTTTCTTCACACTCATTAAAATAGTCCAGAAGAACATCCCTTATGGAGTCCATAGTTAAGCTCTTTTCAGACTCCTTAAAAATGAAAATATTGTCGAGTGATCCTATCTTTATCACACTTGTTAAAATGATTTTGAATAGACGTCTTTTCAGTGTTGGTTTACCCCTTTTTTGAACTGAGTAGACTACCTTCGAAAAAGGTATCCCAGTGGAGTCTCCTTTTACGCTTTTTCGGACTCTCTAAAAATGAAAAACCACCAAGCTTACCTTCTCTGGGCTCATTAAAATCACATCAAAGGACATTATCATTGTGTCTTATCAATCGTATTTGCATTCCTACATCTTTGGCCTAATGTCGGCTCCATGTTTCTCTCAACTAAACCACCTGAAGCATGCCTTATACGCAAGCCTCGTAGCACTTTGCCTCTGCGTATTGACACCTTGACCCATGGAGGGATTTTCCTGAGTGTCCTTTTCCTACATATGTCTCCTTTCTCTGAACACCAGTATGTTCCTTACGCCTGGAACTAGTATGTTTGCGACACTTGTCTCTCATTTGTAACATAGCATTCTTTTATACTTTTTCAAGCTTTCCAAAATTATTGAAAAAGACAAAAAAAATCAAATATACCCCAAAAAGAGGAAGGGGAAAGTATTTTCTTTTTTGGTAGCACAATGAGTTGCCCTTGGATAAATCACATCCTTTTGTTTTTCGTCAAGCTCTGGGATTTGTTATGACCTTAGGAAGTTGTTCTCACTACATAGAGTTGTGTCCTCCTCCGTTTGGTTATTCTTCCAAACATATGGAGAGTTTGTGTTGCCTCCTGCATCATGAACTTATGTCAATATCATGCTACCTAAGTCTCATCATTTGTCGTGCTATTGTCCAAGGGAATTTTTACCAAGCCTGAGTCGACCCCTCTGTAGTTTGTCTCTTGACCTCATGCCTGACCATCCTGAAATCCCAATCAAGTCTTTGTTCGAAATAAATGAAGCACTCAACCTGATCATCAAGATCCTCTAGTCTGTTCCCGACGAGCTGTCGAATACCTCTAGGTAGTGAATTCGTACACTCCTATTACACTCCTAACTGATTTATGATGATTTTTAAGCTGTTTCTTGAGCTCTGAAGGCCTCATCTCTAGTCATCAGGCATCATTAGCTTCATGAAGATGGATACTATACATGTATATCTTTTTTTTTTATTTCGATATGTATATCCATTGTGTATTCTTTGCAGCTACACTTTATATAGTTATATGACATGGATATATAGTGTATTTGATTGCCATCCATGATTTTATTTTCATCCCAAGCATGGGTATGCCCGCCTCGATGAGACAATTGTTATTTTGCAGATGGCACCTCCCAAACTCTGGTCCCTGGGCTCATTCATTTCGTACGTTGGTAAAGATTGGTAATGTATTTTAGCCATCAGATGCTCTTCTGACCTCACACATTAGGGGGCATCTGTTATAACCTTAATTTGCACCAAACATGCATACGTGGCATCAGGCCATCTCCCTTGCCATTTTTTCCAAGCCACCATTGAACAACTTTTCCAAAAACCATCCTTTTGGAGACATACACACCTTGAACCACTGTTTCTCGTGTCTATATGCTAGCTAACTCATTACAGCCCGTGTATACTGACAAAAGAACAAAAAATAGAAAGTTGTAGATGGAATACAAATTTCTGGGTAAGTTTCCTAAACTGTTTGACCACCCATATCAGGTCACTCAACCAAATACCTAGCCCTTTTTAGCCTATAAAAGAAGGGGTAGGGGTCCCATTTGAATGATAAAAAAATAAGAGCAAAGAAACTCTACCCTTTTTTGTACTCCCCTTGCCCCAATCTTTTGCAACCATTTTGTGAGAACTGAAGAGGAAAAGCATATGTGGAAGCGGTCGGTGCATAGTTGAAGAGGAGCCTAGGACCAGATTCGAGGAGAAATAGCCGATCTCACCATTGTAAGTGACTTTTTTGAGGTTAATAGAAAGAATTACTTTTCCCGTCCCGCCATATGAGGTGTTCAATATCCAGTTTCGGTTTATATTTTATTAGAACCTCTAACCCACTAATTCATATATGAGATGCATGTTTGTAGTTCTTTGTTTGTCTATTTGTGAATGAAGGTAGGCTTTGGGAGGAGACTTGCAGTCAAGGAGAAATCGAACGCAAAAGGATCGACACCAAATGTAGGGTTCAAGGTAGAGTTACCGGATCCTTTTATCCTTGTGTTTTATACATGAATGTGGGGTCTATGTCGGGATAATAGTAAAAAGTAGGAGGCTTTTGAAGGTTATTTCTACATGCATTACTAAACCCTTAGTGCTAGTTCCTAGGGGGATTTCCCACCCACATCAACGACCAACTTTAAAGAAGGAATTTGACACTCAATAGGTAAGACTTCTTCTAGCCCCTATAGGAGTTGAAAAGGTGAAAAACAGGTGGTAGTCTTCACAGATGTTCGGTAGGCCCACAATGCTGAGTACAACATCAAATGCCAATTTGACTTGGCATAATTTATCATCTGCTGAAGAATAGTCTTGAGAGACTTATTCACAACTTTAACTTGACCATTCACTTGTGGATAATAAGGTGACAAATATTATTTCCTGAACCTAAGATTTAACGTTAACTCAATCATCATTTTGTTTTGGAAGTGACTTCCATTTTTAGTGCCAATCTCCTTCAGGATACCGAACCTTGCTATGATCTGATTAAAGATGAAAAGAGTCATTGTTTCTCCATCATTGTTAAACATTGGCATAGATTTGACCCATTTTTTTGAAGTAGTCTATGACTACGATGATTTAATGATGCCCCCTGGCTGAGGCTGGGTGACATGTAGTGAAATCAATCCCCCACTTCATGAAAGGACCAACATCAATGACAGGAAACATAGGAGCAGGATGTGCCCACATATTTCGATAGAATATCTGGTATGGGTGGCACTTCTTGATTGTCACAACACAATCCTTGATTAATGAGGGCTAGAAGTAACCTGCATGTAGAATATTTTGGGTTATTTCCATCCTAGAAAAATGACCTCCACATGCTCCAATGTGACAGTCGTTCAAAATGAGCTCTTCTTATTCATGGATAAGACATTGACGAAGAATGCAATCTACGCCTTGACGATACAAAGTGTCATCGAGTGTAATATAGTTATGTGCCTGATGTTGAATTCGTCGATGCTCATCACGGGAAGTAGAAGTGAGGCACTTCAAATTTTGGAGATAGACTTTTATATATCCATACGAGGGGTCCAAATATGCAATTAGAAAAACATCTTCTTTAAGAGGCAATTCTTCGGGCATGATATCACTAGACTCGACCGAGGTTTTGAAATAAGCTCGGCAAAGACCAACGACTTTTTGGATTTCATTGAAACAAAATCCAAGTCAAATTCATGGAGGATTACAATCCATCTACTGATATTTCTGCCAATTACCCATCGTATTAACATGTATTGGAAAGGGTTCATGACGACAATGAAAGTGGTCCTGCGAAGAAAAATGTAGTGATGGAACCATTGGACATCATGAACTGCTGCCAAAGAAAGATTCTCAACATGAGAATAGTTGAGTTCTAACCTAACCAGACCTTGGCTAAGGTAATATATAACGTTCTCTTTGGGCATATCATCTTCTTGAACCAATACCATTTCGATGGTTGACTTCGCAACAACCAAATAAAACAAGAATTTTTTGTTATAATCAGGAGGCCGAAGCAGAGGAGAAGACGTTAGGGTGCATTTCAACACTTCAAAGGAGCACTGAGCATATTCATCCCAACAAAATGGGACTCCTTTTTTCAAGAGATGCACAAAACCTTTAGTGATCTCGACGTAATTCGCGACAAAACATCGAAGAAAATTTTCTTTCCCCTATAAGCTCTAAAGTTGGGGTATCGTGCACGGGGAAGGAAGTTGAACTATCACCTCAAGCTTGAGAGGATCAACCATGATCCATATTGTTGAAATAATAAAACCTAAGAGACGACTTTATGTCACACAAAAACTGCACTTGTTAGGATTTTAAGTGAATCCGATAGTAGCGACATCGTTCAAAGTTTAGTCGAAGATTAGCGGAATTATCAAATATCTTGTGAGAGTGTAATGCTAGAGAATTAAGATATGCTTCGACTATGTGTCTAAGGTAATGAAAAGAAAATGAAATGGACTACTGAAAGGTGGCTCCAACATTCTTTAGGCCATCTTATGATACACGAACATGGCCCAAGGACAAATAAAATTTGTTTTATGTTGGTCCTCGAGTTTGATTTGAATCTGATTGTATCCCGAAAAACCATCCATGAATGAAAAGACCTCACAGCCTATGCACTCGTCGACAATATGATCAATGAACAGAGTGGGAAAGTTTTCTTTCGTACATACCTTATTCAAATCATGGAATTCCATCCACACGTGAATCCTAATCTGTTTCTTGTTAACTGGAACTGGGTTTCACACCCATTCCATCAATTGTACAGGGTAGATAAAATCATCTTTGAGCAGTTTTTCTACTTCTTCGTTGATTGTTGCTGCTTTTCAAGGATTTACCAAACTAAGCTTTTTTCAAACTGGTTTGGCATCAGGATAAGCCGTAATTTCATGGTCGACAATTTGTGGGTCAATGCCTAGAATTTCCTTGTAAGACCAAGCAAAAACATTGCAGAATTATTTGAATAAGTCAGTGTAATTTCTAATCTCTTAGAGGGAGCAGTCTGGTTCGACGATTTTTTTTTCCACAACACCAAGAGTTTTGGAGATATCTATTGGAATTGTTGTGGAAATTCTTGCCATGTTACCCTCGGCATAAACTCCATGCGCAGCCAGAGGATTAATAGGACAATAATTATCTCCATTCATGTTCGAAATAAATTCTCCTACCTCTATTCTCCTTAACTCGAGAAGTGATGTATACCATCCCAAGGTCTATCGGGACCAATCGATTCCTCAAGAATCGCCTCATCCGAGGGAAAAACTAGGTATAAAGTATCTTGAGTGGAAATAGAACCTTGAGCCCAAATAGGCTCGAGAACTGGATCTAACTCTTATGGGGGAGTTAGATCGGGGTCGGTCGAAGTATGCTGGACAATGTTGTATGCACCCTTAGCCGTGAAAAATGGCATGGCCATGATAGGATGCACTATCCATTCCATCGAGGCCGATGGGGAAGGTAAAGTATATGGATCATTAAAGTAACTCATTCTAAATGACGACACTTGTATAATTGCAGCCTTAGAATGGTTGGGAACAACTGATATAAGCTTGACATCGCTAGAAGGCGACATGTAATCAAAAGTTCCCATCAACTGTGGAAACAAACCAACACCTAAGTTGATAGTGTTGGGTTGTGGACTATCAATCATTGGGACCGTGGAAGCCCCTGATGAACGGTCAGGATGGGAGAAAGACAATTGGTCAATGGTCCAAATTCAAACCTCGTTCAAAAAACACAAGACCCAAAAAATCGTAGCAACCAATGCATGCATCACTTCAGTCCAACTCCTTCCTAACAATAGGTTGTAGTCGAGAGGTGCATCGGCCACTTCAAATTCGACACACATGGTTTTTCCTCCCAAATACATGTGGAAAGAAGGACTCATTCCATGTTGTCTTAACGATCGACCGTCAAATTCCATAAGAAACATAGACAACAAAGACAACCCAGGCTGGCCAATGGCCTTCCAACAGGCCAACGACATCACGTAAGTCAAGTCACCCTCATCAACCATTGTACAAAAAATGTTTCATGTAAAATATTTCATGGTGTAAGCCACTACTATCTTAAACACAACATGGTAAGGAAGACATGGTTTCAAGTTGGTTGGATAAAAAATGATCGCTCCCAGATTACAAGTATCTATCGATCCCAAGGTGGATAAAAGATCTTTTCTCTGCGAAGGGAAACTTTAGAGGACTTCCAAATAAGACATCGCACAAGGGGTCTGTGCCAAATATTCCACACCAGATTAGTTTTGGACGGGCCTCACATTTGGATTATGAGAAGCCTTCTTAAACACACCTTTTGGGATGTGAGTCATCGTTTCTCCCGCTGCCTTCTCAATCTGGAGAGGAGTTAGTGGGTTCGTGTCTTCTTTACCCTTTTCAACATATTATGGAATTTCGTAATCTCAGGCTTTGGCCACTATATTAGCTTCGACATTCATCATGTAAATATTCACGGTCAGGTTGTTATTAGTAGGCATGGGGGGTCCCTGACTGCCCCCTGCTGCACTCGAGGATGATGAAGCCTCAACCATGCTTTTCTCTTGTGGAAAAGGGTTCATCAACACAACAGGATATTTCTAAGCTAATATATTCTAAGATTCCGCAAGCTGAGGGAATAGATGAGTCGGGTGGTCTTCCGTGCAAATATTACATGGATACTTTGACTTCTTCTTCTCTATTTTTCCCCCGCCAACATTATTGGTATCCTTTTTATCCCATTTACCCTTCTTATTTTGTTGTTTCTTCTTTCCCTCAGGATGTTGGTTGGCCTTAGGGTTCGTCAACTGCACACTGTGTACGTCTGACATATGGGTGGGGGGAACAATCAAACTAGAAGTTTGACTAGCCACAATATGTTGTATTGAAAATTGTTGCAAATGATTCAACAACATGTCCATGGAATTTCTCTGTGCTGAGCCCACAATACCATCGGCACGGGGTCCACACTTTTTCTTGGCCTTATCGAGAATACACTGCGACACATATGGAAAAATATCGTAGAGCATGCCGAAATAAGAGTAGATCAGTTCAAGTTGTTGCACTCTCATAATCGTCTCCTCTTCCGAAAACACTCTGGAAGTCACTACATCCTTGGATACGCAGGGCACCAAAGAATTAAGGAACCACTCAAGAAAGAAAGTAGAAGGGACGTGGACCTTAATTAAGCTTTCTCGAGCTACCATTCTCAGATATGATCCAATATGTGGTCGGCCTTGGTTTTCTCAAAGTTGGCCAACAATTAAGTGTCGGCATTGTATTTCACAGGTAACTGGAAATGGTTCAAGAATACCATTGCCAAGTCATTGAAGTAAGAGTACCTCGAGCAGTCGAGCTCAATATAACATTTCGCGGCACCCCCTATAGGAGTGTGTTGGAAAAGGCACAACTAGATAGATTTGTCCCTCAGTGAGTTTGATGAGCACCATAAATGAAAAGTCATCACATGATCACCTGGATATTTTCCAGGCTTGCCTTCAAGTTTCAGAATATCTGAGGAAAACTTAGTCAGCATGGGGGGCCAACGTGGATCGTGACAAATTGGGTCCTTTAGTAATCTCGACAAGTATGGAAGATGTAGCGTTGCTAGAAACAATAGTTTCGGTTGTGAATTATTTACAGGAAAAGAGGGTTTTGGAGTTTGATTGGCACCAGGTTTCCATGAAAATGTTGGACTAGGGTTTTAGTAAAAACTGTGGCCTTGACCAACATATGGAAACTGTGTCTGTTGGGGTATCATTGGCTGACTACCATAATTGGATGACATAACTTGTGCAGGGATTGCTCTGCATTGTGTTCAAAGGACCTTGGAAGGGGATGACCCTAGTTGATTTGACAAGCATGTGTATGGAGCTCTGTCTGGGGTTCCATTAAGCATTTAAAGGGTTTTCCCTGACTGACATCCCTTGTGAGGGAACCGATCCATGCCAAGGATTCCAAAGACCCTATGTGGAGAAAACTCTAGTTGTCACTCCCTGTGAAGGAATAAAACCTTGCACTGGGTTTTGTTGACCAAAACCAGGGTTTCCCCCAGCTGAGATAGTAGCTAAATAAAAATCATTATTACCAAATGCACCGAACAAATAGAAGGACATAGATCCCACCAGCATTGTATAAGACAATGGTCCTGTTAGCACAAGAATTTGCAGTAGAATTTAAATAACCTCTACAGGCATATACGAGCTTCTAACCTATCAACTCAAGGTTATTGATTAGTCTCATCATACAGAAGAGAACAAACATTCCATAGAACCATGGTGCTGTGGATTTGTCTATATAGCATGGTCTGTCATTTTACTACCTAAAATGCTACCAAATCTATTAAGTAATGTAATGATGGCACTATGAATTCCATAGGTTTCTACCAAATCTGTTTTCATGTCAGATGCTACCAAATATGTCAATGTTGCAGTGATTTAGCTGTGAATTATGATGGTTCTACCAAATTTCACACAAACACATAACAGACGCTACCAAAATTCCGCCAGAGGCTGAATTGTGCAAAGTTATTCTGCCAGTTTTCAGTCACTAATTTAAATCTTGGATTGTGAACAATTGAGAAGGTATTTTTGCAACCTGGAGGAGGTTTTTGTTTATAACATTCCAAATAAAAAAAACCTCTCTCATTTTTTCAAAATGTGCTATTTTAAGAGATATATCATACATATAAGTGGCGCTATGGAATGTGTTGCGTAAACTTTGTTTTAAGACTGTTGAACTGACATTTTTTACTAGTTGACTTCCAAAAGGATTTCTAGGTGAAATAAGATGAATTTTAAAAATATGAAGGAGGTTATTGTCAAGAATGGGCCCATTATAATTAACCTCTTTCATTTTTCACACAGGTGTCACAGATTGGGATATTCGAAAGAATATTTGAGCCCTATGTTTTCAGTTTTCGTGATTTCCTGTTTGAGACATGTTTTTGTGACATCTGTTGTGGCCATCTGAAGATGAATTTAAAGAAACCGAGAGAGTTTTTTCTTCATAACAGGTTTATCTACAAATTTTTTTATCATATTTTACAAATATATTAAGGTTTGAGAATTACAAGTGGAGTTTGGAAGCCTAGTTTTTAGAATTTCACCTCCTGAAAAGCAGGAAATTAGTTAAAATATGTCATTTTCTATTTGTAGTTGTTTCTATTTTGGGAAAGAGGTTGGAGTTCGAATGGGTGAGTTGGAAAGGACCTATATGGATATATATTTATTGTACAATAGGGTAGGAGGGTTGGAATCTCATTGGGAGAGAGGCTTTGTAAGATGAGATGATCTGTTAATCCTTTAGCAAGTGAATGAAAGAGCTGCTCTGCTACTTTTCTGAGATTCATTAGAGTGTTATTGTCCAACATGTTTTCCTATTTGAATATTTCATAATGTGTTCTTATTCCTGATAAGATCTAAGTGTACATGACAAAGATTCATTATATAAATGCCTCTTCATATAGATTGTATCATGTTATGTTAAATGATTTCCTGATTTCATAATTCACATTCTTTCAGTGCTCTGTTTTCAGTGGTCACTCTTTGGTTATGTTGTCTAAAGCTACAATAGAAAATCATAGTTTAAATGATTATACTGTAGTGGGCTTGTTCTCCTATCCTATACCATTATTTATCCATATTTCCTGAACATAATACTTGATATGCCTTAGAGATTGTTAGTAGAATTCAACTAAGTTGAAACTACAAGTCTTTAAGATTTAGATTAGACTCCATTACCCAATGGTACCCCCTCCTATTTGTCTTACCAAAATTTATAAAAAAAAACCCGTTCTTATCAGAAATATGACCTTATGAATGTTATTGTTGAATATATTTTGAGTCTTAGAGCCTTTTGGCCCTTGAGAGAGCCCTGTCTGATTGTATAGGTCATAAATACAGTCTGAAGTGGTTAAAATGGTTTCCTCAGGGTTTCCTTGATACAACCCAAGGAAAATAATGAGTGTTAACATCTTGGCGCCATTGTCGGGGAAGAGTACAATGAAGGTTTCATCTTCCCTCGAAGAAACAACAAAGACTAGAGCTGATTGTTGAAGGTGAATAACAGTCAGATACAAGAAGGTTGTATACCTTTCACCTGGTGAATCCACTCATGCTTCAATCATATTTGCAGACTCCACTGGAGGATGATCCCACATGACAGAAATATGGAATGAATGTATGACACAATCAGGTACTCAAGTTGGAGTTTCCCTCAGAAGATACTCTTTTGTTTTGTCAACATTACATTGTTATTTCCTGAGTTTTTCAAAAGTTTTTTCCTTCATTTTATTTCTTTGCTTCCTTCAAATGAAGACCATGATTCCACCTTTGTTTATTCCTCCTTAAAAAGTGTACATATACCTTCACTTTCTCATTCTCCTTCTCATCATATAGTTGTTGATCATGACCAAGACACTTCATTTGAACTACATGACAACCTAGAACAATCTTGTAGATTTTCTGTATCCAAAACTGATATACTTCCTTCTCCTTCATTTAAACCTGTCCCTTCCAAGTTACAAGAAAGATATAAACCCTTGAGATTTCCATATATCCTTCATGATTTTTCTTTAAAGAACTATTAGCAACTCCCTGCATTTGATGGTACAATTGAATTTTTTTTCGCTAAAAACCATGTACAAGACTTTGAACATTTCTTAGAACTTTTTGATATTGAGTATGAGGATATAACCCTAAGATCCTTTTCCCAATCCTTGCAAGGAAAGGTCAAATTATGGCTTAAGAATATGCTTCCTCATTCAATTATCTCATGGGATGAACTGAGGGAGGCCTTCCTTAGATTTTGGGGTGAAAAGAAGCCCTTGGATCTGCTTCTTTAAGATTTTTATTCAATTAATAAACAAGAGGATGAGACCGTGTCAAGTTTCAAGAGGAGGTTTTCTAGTGTTTATTATGAATTGCCTAAAGAAATCCAACCTCCTAAAGGTGCTGCAAAACTATATTATGCATCATCTCTCCCTTCCAAATTGTTTCTTTTTCTATCAAAAAGGAGGTCTACCACATTACAAAAAAAAATCATTGATTCCCAAGAAGTAGAGGATAACCTCAGATTAGGAAAGAAGCTTTCATATCAATATGATGGTGATAAATGGAGAAAGAGAAAGAGGATCAACCAAGGAGAGTGTTGGAATTTAGCCATGAGAATGTGTTTATCGAAGATCATAATCAACCAACTAATGTCTCAAAGATTGATGGTTTTCAAGAGGCCTTTAGCCTGCCTATATATGATGAATATGTAGATAGTTTTCGTGAGTAGCCAACTAGAGGCATTGCAACAACACAAGTCAGCCTTCATCTAGTTATGGAGAAGAATCAGCCTATAGATTATGATCATAACATTGCAAACTAGAAGGACGATGAGCCAGATGAAAGTAATACCTTACCTCTTTTCTTTGAATCATTTGACATGATAAAAGGAGGTTTTCAGGTCATTAATCAAGGTCAGACAAATGGGTTTCCATAGTTGTATGTTTCTGGATATGTTAAGAAAAATGATCACAATCACAGTTTTGAAGATGCATATATGGTCAATGTACACATTGATCCAATATATGATGAGTATTCTTCACTACCAAAAGATGGAGTAGAAAGTCATGATTTGTTTGATATCTCTGGGGGTGAAATCACCCATCAATGTCATGTACTTGATATGGATCATGAACTCATAGAAACTCTGCATGAAAATCCTTTCCAACATCAAGAAGAAATATTAGAATTGAGTTAGCAAGGTATTCAGGAAAATTTCCAACAACCAGAGGTTTCCTCTTCAACTGAAATTGAGACAGATCAAAACCTTTGTTTTGTAGACAATCATGATATTATACAAGAAAGGAATGAGGATATCCATTTAGATATGTTTTCACATCTTGCACAAAAACCTCATAAAAAAAAAAGTTCTAAAATCGTGGGTATCGAATTCTCGGGCTTTGAAATATCACAACTTATGGAATTGCAAGAAAGAAAAAAAACAGTGCACGACAGTCCTCAAACAAAGACACATGAGGGTGATAAAGAAGAAAATATGGAAATTGAATTGATCATCCCTCCTAGTCAAGAAGATACTTGTTTAGAGTTTAAAGGAAACAGTGAAAAAGAAGAGGTTTTCCATGAAGGTGTTCTTTCTACTGGATTACATGAAGATGTTTTCCAAAACAACAAGATTGTAGATACGCTTGACATCATATCAAATGTACCTTTTGTTCCTAATGTGCATCAAAGAAAGGTCAATTCTTTTGAGGGCTTAGAGCAAAAAGAGACCATGTATGAGACATCATATGTCACTATTTGATCTGATCAGGAGCATTATGGAATTGATAAAGAAAAGTTGAGGCAACACCTTTATTCTTCAGATTAGTCGGTATTTTGTCATATTTTTTATGATCCAATAGTTGTCTACATGGAATCATTGGTCTCAGAGGCTTGTAACCTTGCAACTTTTGGTATTAGAGGATATTCTAGCTTTGAGTATTGTCTGCCAATGTTTTTTCTGCTGCAACAATTTTATCTTGTTTGCATTTATTCATTTACCTGCAAAGAAGAAAACCATTTTGTTAGTAAATTTCTCACATGGCAGAATTGGAAATTATCTTTTACATGATAATATTTCTTTTGCTGATTAGGATTAGGAGTGTAAAGAATAAGCTCAACTTACGAGAAGTTAGATTCTTTTCAGTTTGTTGGTTTGTAGCAGTATAAGACTCCATGCCCATGGAACAACATGCTTATGTATAGTCAAATATTTTAGGTGATAGTTAAGGCCTATGGTCTACAAGTTCTTGGTAGCTTCTGGGAAGCATGCCATGCCCCATGGATCCAAATGTTAGCACAGGAATTTGCAGTAGCATTTTAATAACCTCTATAGGCATATACGAGCTTCTAACCTATCAACTCAAGGTTCTTGATTAGTCTCATAATATAGAAGAGCACATACATTCCATAGCACCATGGTGCTGTAGATTTGTCTACATAGCATGGTCTGCTATTTTACTACCTAAAATGCTACCAAATCTGTTAAGCAGTGTAATGATGGCACTATAAATTCCATAGGTTGCTACCAAATCGGTTTTCATGTCGGATGCTACCAAATCTATCAACGTTGAAGTGATGTAGCTGTGAATTATGATGGAGATACCAAATTGCATGTAGAGACATAGCAGGCGCTACAAAAATTCTGGCAGAGGTTGAATTGTGTAGAGTTATTCTACCAGTTTTGAGTCACTAATTTAAATCTTGGATTGTGAACAATTGAGAAGGTATTTTTGAAAATTAGAGGAGGTTTTTGTTTATAAGATGTTAACACTCAGTATTTTCCTTGGGCTAGATCAAGGAAACCATGAGGTAACCATTTCGACCACTTCAGACTGTATTTATGACCTATACAATCATAGAGGGCTCTCTCAAAGGCCAAAAGGCTCTAAGACTCAAAATATATTCAACAATAACATTCAGAAGGTCATATTTCTAATAAGAACAAGTTTGTTTTTATAAAAGTTGGTAAGAAAAAAAGGAGGGGGTACCATTGGGTAATGGAGTCTAGTCTGAATCTTAAAGACTTCTAGTTTCAAGTTAGCTGAATTCTACTAACAGTATCTGAGGCATATCAAGTATTATGTTCAGGAAATCTGGATAAAGAATGGTAGAGGATAGGAGAACAATCCCACTATAGTAGAAGCATTTAAACAATGAATTTCTATTGTAGCTTTAGACAATATAAACAAAGAGTGACCGATGAAAACAGAGCACTTAAAGAAAGTGAATTATGAAATCAGGAAATCATTTAACATAACATGATACAATCTATATGAAGAGGCATTTATATAATGAATCTTTGTCATGTACACTTAGATCATATCAGGAAGAAGAAAACATTATGAAATATGAAAATAGGAAAACATGCTGGACAATAACACTCTAATGAATCTCATAAAAGTAGTAGAGAAACTCTTGCATTCACTTGCTAAAGGATTAACAAATTATCTCATCTTACAAAGCCTCTCTCCCAATGCGATTCCAACCCTCCTAACCTCTTTTACAATGAATGTATAGCCATATAGGTCCTTTCCATCTCAGCAATTCGAACTCCAACCCCTTTCCCAAAATAGAAACAACTACAAACAGAAAATGACACGTTTTAACTAATTTCCTGCTTTTCAGGAGGCGAAATTCTGAAAACTAGGCTTCCAAATTCCACTTGTAATTCTCAAAACATAACAGTTGTATAAAATATGAGAACGGTTTTTATATATAAACTCGTTATGAAGAAAAACCTCTCTCAGTTTCTTTAAATTCATCTCCAGCTGGCCGTAACAGGTGTCACAAAAACATGTCTCAATCAGGAAATCACGAAAACTGAAAACATAGGGCTCAAAGATTCTTTTGAATCTCTCAATCCATGACACTTGTGTGAAAAATGAAAGAGGTTAATATTCATGGGCCTATTATTGACAATAAAATCCTTAATAGTTTGAAAATTCATCTTATTTCACTTGGAAATCCTTCTCGAAGTCAATTGGTCAAAAATGTTAGTTCAGTAGTCTTAAAATAGAGTTTACGCAACACATTTTGTAGCACCACTTCTATGTATGATATCTCTCTGAACACAACACATTTTGAAAAAATGAGAGAGGTTTTTGTTATTTGGAATTTTATAAACAAAATGGTCCTCCAATTTTCAAAAATACCTTCTCAATTGTTCATAATCCAAGATTTAAATTAGTGACTCAAAACTGGCAGGATAACTCTTCACAATTCATCCTCTGCCAGAATTTCGGTAGCGCCTTTAGGTAGCGCCTACTATGTGTCTGCTTGAAATTTGGTAGTGCCATCATAATTCATAGCTACATCACTTCAAATTTGATAGATTTGGTAGCATCCGACATGAAAACGGATTTGGTAGCAACCTATGGAATTCATAATGCCATCATTACACTGCTTAAAATATTTGGTAGCATTTTAGGTAGTAAAATTGCAGACCATGCTATATAGAAAAATACACAGTGCCATGGCGCTATGGAATTTTTGTGCTCTTCTGTATGATGAGACTAATCAAGAACCTTGATTTAATAAGTTAGAATCTTGTATATGCATGTAGAGGTTATTTAAATGCTACTGCAAATTCCTGTGCTAACATTTGGCTCCATGGGGGATGACATGCTTCCCATAAGCTGTCAAGAACTTGTAGACCAGAGGCCTTAACTATCACCTAAAATATTTGACTGGACATAAGCATGTTGTTCCATGGGCATGGAGTCTTATACTGCTGCAAACCAACAAACTGAAAAGAATCTAACTGCTCGTAAGTTGATCTTATTATTTACACTCCTAATCCTAATCAGCAAAAGCAAGACGATCATGTAAAAGAGAATTTCCAATGCTGCCATGTGAGAAATTTACTAACAAAATGGTTTTCTTCTTTGCAAGTAAATGAATAAATGCAAACAAGATAAAATTGTTGCAGCAGAAAAAACATTGGCAGGCAATACTCAAAGCTGGAATCTCCTTTAATCCCAAAAGTTGCAAGGTTACAAACCTCTGAGAAAAATGATTCCGTGTAGACAGTTATTGGTTCATAAACACTATGAAAAAATACCAACTGATATGAAGAGTAAAGGTGTTGCCTCAACTCTTCTTTATCAATTCCATAATGCTCCTGATCAGATCCAACAATGCCATATGATGTCTCATACATGTGCTCTTTGCCCTCTGAGCCCTCAAAATAATTGACCTTGTTTTGATGCGCATTAGGAACAAAAGGTACATTTGATATAATGTCAAATGTATCTACAATCTTGTTGTTTTGGAAAACATATTCATGTAATCCAGTAGAAAGAACACCTTCATGGAAAAACTCTTCTTTTTCACTGTTTCCTTTAAACTCTAAACAAGTATCTTCTTGACTAGGAGGGATGATCAATTCAATTTCCAGCCATTCTTCTTTACTACCCTCCTGTGTCTTTGTTTGAGGACTATCATGCACCATTTTTTTTCTTTCTTCCAATTCCATAAGTTGTGATATTTCAAAGCCCGAGAATTCGATACCCACAATTTCAAAACTTCGTTTTTGATGAGGTTTTTGTGCATGATGTGCAGACATATCTAAATGGCTATCCTCATTCCTTTCTTGTATAATATCATGATTGTCTACAAAACTAAGGTTCTGATCTTTCTCAATTTCAGTTGAAGAGGAAACCTCTGGTTGTTGGACATTTTCATGAATACCTTGCTCACTGAATTCTAACATTTCTTCTTGATGTTGGAAAGGATTTTCATGTAGAGTTTCTATGAGTTCATGATCCATATCAGGTACATGACATCAATGGGTGATTTCACCCCCAGAGATATCAAAAAAATCATGATTTTGTACTCCATCTTCTGGTAGTGAAGAATACTCATCATATGTTGGATCAATGTGTACATTTCCCATATATGCATCTTCAAAACTGTGATTGTGATAATTTTTCTTAACATATCCAGAAACATACAACTTTGGAAACCCATTTGTCTGATATTGATTAAATACCTGAAAACCTCCTTTTATCATGTCAAACGCTTCAAAGAAAATAGGTAAGGTATTACCTTCATCTGGTTCATCATCCTTCTAGTTTGCAAAGTTATGATCATAATCTATAGGCTGATTCTTCTCCATAACTCATTGAAGGCCGACTTGTCCTACTGCAAGGCCTCTAGTTGGATGCTCAAGAAAACTATCTACATATTCATCTTGATATTCATCATATATAGGCAGGCTAAAGGCCTCTTGAAAACCATCAGAGTTTGAGACATTAGTTGGTTGATTATGATCTTCGATAAACACATCCTCATGGCTAAATTCCAACACTCTCCTTGGTTGACCCTCTTTTGCTTTTCTCCATTTATCACCATCATCTTGATATGAAAGCTTCCTACCTCCTCTGAGTTTATCGTCTACTTCTTGGGCATCAATGAACATTTATTGTAATGTGGTAGACCTCCTTTCTGATAGAAAAAGAAACAATTTGGAAGGGAGAGTTGCTGCATAATATAGTTTTGCGGCGCCTTCAGGAGGTTGGATTGCTTTAGGAAATTCATAATAAACACTGGAAAACCTCCTATTGAAAGTTGACACAGTCTCATCCTCTTGTTTCTTAATTAAATAAAAATATGAAAGAAGCAGATCCAAGGGCTTATTCTCACCCCAAAATCTAAGGAAGGCCTCCCTCAGTTCATCCCATGAGCTAATTAAATGAGGCGGAATATTCTTAAACCATAATTTGACCTTTCCTTGCAAGGATTGGGAAAAGGATCTTAGGGTGACATCCTCATACTCAATCTCAAAAAGGTCTAAGAAATGTTCAAAGGCTTGTACATTCTTTTCAGCTAAGAAATTTTCAATTGTACCATCAAATGCAGTGAGTTGCTTATAGTGATTTAAAGGGAAATCATGAAGGATATATGGAAATATCAAGGGTTTATATATTTCTTGTAACTTGGAAGGGACAGGCTTAAGTGAAGGAGAAGACAGTATATCAATTTTGGATACAGAAAATCTACAAGACTGTTCTAGGTTGTCATGTAGTTCAGATGAAGTGTCTTGGTCATAATCAACAACTATATGATGATAAGGAGAATGAGAAGGTGAAGGTATATATACACTTTGTAAGGAGGAATAAACAAATGTGGAATTATGGTATTCATTTGAAGGCGGAAAATAAAGCAAATGAAGGACAAAACTTTTGAAAAACTCAGGAAATAACAATGTAATGTTGACAAAACAAAAGAGTATCTTTTGAGGAAAACTCCAACTTGAGTACCTGATTGTGTCATACATTCCTTCCATATTTATGTCATGTGGGCTTGTCCTCCAATGGAGTTTGCAAATATTATTGAAGCATGAGTCGAGTCTCCAGGTGAAAGGTATACAACCTTCTTGTATCTCACTATTGTTCACCTTCAACAATCAGCTCTAGTCTTTGTCGTTTCTCCCAGGGAAGATGAAACCTTCATTGTACTCTTCCCCGACAATGATGCCAAGATGTTAACACTCAGTATTTTCCTTGGGATGTATCAAGGAAACCATGAGGTAACCATTTAGACCACTTCAGACTGTATTTATGACCTATACAATCAGAGAGGGATCTCTCAAGGGCCAAAAGGCTCTAAGACTCAAAATATATTCAACAATAACATTCACAAGGTCATATTTTTTATAACAACAGGTTTTTTTTTATAAAATTTGGTAAGAAAAACAAGACGGTGTACCATTGGGTAATGGATTCTAATATGAATCTTAAATACTTATAGTTTCAACTTAGCTAAATTCTACTAACAATCTCTGAGGCATATCAAGTATTATATTCGGGAAATCTAGATAAAGAATGGTAGAGGATAGGAGAACAATCCCACTATAGTAGAAGCATTTAAACAATGAATTTATATTGTATCTTTAGACAAGATAAACAAAGAGTGACCATTGAAAATAGAGCATTGAAAGAAAGTAAATTCTGAAATCAGGAAATCATTTAACATAACATGATACAATCTATATGAAGAGGCATTTATATAATGAATATTTTTCATGCTTAGATCATATCAGGAAGAATAACACATTATGAAATATGCAAATAGGAAAACATGCCAGACAATAACACTCTAATGAATCTAAAAAAAGTAGCAGAGCTGCGCTTGCATTCACTTGCTAAAGGATTAACAGATCATCTCATCTTACAAAGCCTCTCTCCCAATGAGAGTCCAACCCTCCTACCCTCTTGTAAAATGAATATATATCCATACATTTCGTTTCCATATCACCCGTTCGAACTCCAACCCCTTTCCCAAAATAGAAACAACTACAAACAAAAAATGACACGTTTTAACTAATTTCCCGCTTTTCAGGAGGCGAAATTATGAAAAATAGGCTTCCAAATGCTACTTGTAATTCTCAAACCATAATATTTGTGTAAAATATGAGAATGGTTTTTGTAGATAAAATATCTATGAAGAAAAACCTCTCTCATTTTCTTTAAATTCATCTCCATCTGGCCGCAACAGGTGTCACAAAAACATGTCTCAAACAGGAAACCACGAAAACTGAAAACATAGGGCTCAAAGATTCTTTTGAATCTCTCAATCTGTGACACCTGTGTTAAAAATGAAAGAGGTTAATGTTCATGTTCCCATTCTTGACAATAAACTTCTTAATATTTTGAAAATTCATCTTATTTCACCTGAAAATCCTTCTGGAAGTCAACTGGTCAAAAATGTCAGTTCAACGGTCTTAAAACAGAGTTTACGCAACACATTCCGTAGTGCCACTTCTATGTATGATATCTCTCTGACCATAGAATATTTTGAAAAAATGAGAGAGGTTTTTGTTATTTGGAATGTTATAAACAAAAACCTCCTCCAATTTTCAAAAATACGTTCTCAATTATTCACAATCCAAGATTTAAATTAGTCACTCAAAACTGGCAGAATAACTCTGCACAATCCAACCTCTGCCATAATTTCGGTAGCGCCTTTAGGTAGCGCCTGCTGTGTGTCTGTGTGAAATTTGGTAGTGCCTTCATAATTCACAGCTACATCACTTCAACATTGACATGTTTGGTATCATACAACATGAAAATGGATTTGATAGCAACCTATGGAAGTCATAGTGTCATCATTACATTGCTTAACAGATTTGGTAGCATTTTAGGTACTAAAATTGAAGACCATGCTATATAGACAAATCTGTAGTGCCATGGAGCTATGGAATGTATGTTCTCTTCTGTATGATGAGACTAATCAAGAACATTGATTTGATAGGTTAGAAGCTCGTATATTCCTGTAGAGGTTATTTAAATGCTACTGCAATTTCTTGTGCTAATAGGTCCTAAACCGCCTCCACCAAACAAGCTATAATTAATGTTTGGCTTGATTGACGGTGGAACAACACCATCGATTGAAGGGGATGGAGTATTTATATGACCCCCACCATAAGGGATAACATTAAAGGGGAAATAAATGCCCCTAGTTGACCCTTGCACATGTGTGTTTGAGCTCCCTGCCCCCAGACCCATCTTCTGTAAGGTAGAGTAAGTAAGAACCGAGCTTGAATCAATGTCGGGCATCCCATATGAGAAGGGAGGGCCCGTCGCACTATCAGTAAATGGAGTAGTGGTGGAATCTGATAATGGTATCGGACCACTACCTGAAGTTGAGGGAGTCGAGACCATTGTGGTCCTAATTAGTGAAGGTAGGAGAAGTGGTAGGATGCCCCCTGCGGTAGTAGTTGTAACGGGAGTATGAGGAATTCTGAATGAGTTAGCAATATTTTCTTCCATTGCTTCTTGTAGGACTAGATGGTTCTCATAAGGTGTCACCTCAAAGGGGACAATATGAATCAAGATCGACGTCGACATGTTAGTAATCAGAGGGTTAGTTGGTCTGAGAGCCTCTTCCCCAAGGTCAGAAATGGTAGGTTCTTCAGGAGCCGAATAATCTCCTCGTAGAGCAGGCTCGGGCACAATTTCCTACAGCCTAGTCACTTCGAACGACCCTTCTTGGTCAAGTCTTTGTCGCAACGGTGGCATAGGTGGCTCAAATGTAACCAGCGAGAGGCCCTGAAGCCTTCGGAACCAACAAAGTTGTTGATCTTCCACCTTGTGAAATGATCAACTGACACAGTAAGGATTAAATATCATTTGAACACCAAGCACACACTAAATTGTTTCCTAAAGACAAATCAAATAGTCAACTATGTAGTAGGAAGGACAATTATGCCAATCGACACTCGAGCAACTAACCGGTGTAAGTGCAAATAGAAAATGAAAGAAACCTCCAAGTATACTCTACAAAGTGAGATACGACATCTGCCCCAGGTACCATAGTATATTGCTGCATTCACCCATGTGAGTCCCTAGAATATGAGAAACTAGGTTTCCAGCTCGCAATCAGTCACCAGGTAAGTACAGTCAATAGTCGGGCATATCACAATGAGAAGAATAACAAGTCGAAAGCCTATCAAGGGTATCAAAATAAAATGGTACGGAAGAAAAAAAAGGATCTTGAATGGATTCGAGGTCCATGAAGCTTCGTAGGAAAGTGAAGTCAGTATTATTCTTGAGAAAGACCCTCAATATACGATCCCCACTACGTTCAGTCCATCTTTGGAGGGGTTATATCCGCTTCCTTTCCTCACACGACCTCTTGTTTATCCCCTATGTTAGAGGGGGGTCCTGGATAAATTTTAAAAAATTGGACTTAAGCACTCCTTAACTTAGACTCCAATGTTTGATTTAATGACCTTGAAGAGTTTCCTCTCCAAACCTAATTCAAGGCCTTAACATTGTAAACTAGTTTGTGAACCCTACAAACAACAAAGTCTAGTTTTTTTTTAGATTAAGCGTTCTTTTTAAAGGTTTGATCTACTCACAAGGTATGGTAGTGAAACTAATGGTGTTATAAAGAGACGAAAAGGAGGAGAAAATTAAATCACTTGAAATAAAAATTACTTTGAATTTAAAAGCAAATCTTGTAACTAACTCTTTGTAAACTTAACTTTTATTAACTAACATTTCAAGATCTTGTAAAGAAAACCTAAAAATTGCTTTCACTTCACTAAAAAATACTTATGTTTCAAGAAATCAAGAAGATCTTTACAATAACGACTCTTTTTCCTTTTTGCAAATAACAACTCTAACTACTTTACCAAACTGAAATGCAAGAAAATGAAAATCTTTCTTTTTTTGTAAATCGCTTTAAAGAGAAAAACTGAAGTAATTTTTTTTTTTTCAAAGTAAGTAAAAAGGATAAAGATAAAACTAAAACAAGACTGGAAAATACCTTCATCCCACTGCAGATTGTAGGGATTCAATTAAGAAACCAAAAATGCAGATCTGAAACTCAGCAACTTGCTTAAAACCTATTTAGGGTAAACACAAGAAGACTTAGGAAACAAGTAAATTGGAACCTATACCCAGGCTATGGCCACAAACAAAGACTTTGGAATGATCCAAGAAAGCCATGAGAAGTGTGAACTTCAACCAGGAAAGAGGAAAACTCCCACTTTTTCCAAACACTTTCATGAAACAGAGACACAGGTTGTTGCATCAGTAGCCTGCATATGTACGCAGGATGTTTACTATGCAGAGCATGTATGTACGCGTGTTGGCCAAAGATAGGGTTCATACACCTCTATACATTTTCAAAAAAATGAAAAGACCAGGCAGTCTTACAGGGAAGGGACAACTGGTATGCACCCTATAGGTCACCAAAATCCCTTAACAGACTCAACAAACTTGAAAGGAAAACAAACCAATCAAACAACCCAAAATCTCTTTAGGGTGGTAGGCCCAAGGGAGAAGTCCCCAGTGACCTGGGGGTTTGAGAAGGCAAAGTCAAAATGGATAAATAAATATCCCCTCTCACAAGTCACCACCAATCATAAAGTCTCGGTTTTATAACCAATGAAATGATAATATGTCAAAGTGTACCTACCCGGAACAAAGCAACAATAAACTATATATATTTGCAAGTACACTTGCTGGTTAGCACTTCATAAAACCATAGACTTTCTCAATAAGAGAAATTGGCTGACAATGGTGAAGTAAACAAAAAATTATAACAACAATACTTATAAGTCAATACTTCACATTAAATGCCTTGAAATAGCTTCAAAATGACTAAGAGTCATCAACCATTGAAATCATAATGCTAACATTTGTTAGAAGCAAACAAGACAATGAATAAATCAACCTTTTCAATTTATTTTAGAATCTTTTAATGCTGCAATTAATGGTTGTAGCTTACTTTAGTAACAACAACAATATTGTTAGTAGGTTAAGCTATTCTAGGGTTATAAATGATTAGTAGGAAGCTCAAAGAATAAGTTTTGATGGTTGTTTTGATCAATTACTCAAAAGAGGACTTAGACTAGTGATTTTACGGAAAATAGAGTCAATGATGTGGCAACAAATGTTGAGGAAAAATTATAATAGGAGAGTCAAAGACAAGAGAGATTGATAGATTGGAGTGCTGGTAACCCAAGGCTCCAATTATCAAACCCTAAGGGGAAAATAGCTACTAAGGTGTAGGTAACCCTAGGCCTTAGTAGATTTCCTCCCTTTTTAACTCAATGATGAAGCAAAAATTGGCTAGGATGAAGTAATGGATACCAAGGTGTTGTAATGGAAAGGCCTTAGCACATGCTTCAGGAAGAATGGCCTTTTGACAAGATCTAGTAGGTGAAGGCTTTTAAAACTAGGACAATAACATGTGCTAGTCTTCCTTGGGTTTAATCAAGCAATTTCATAATCTTGAATGTAAATGCAAGATAAATAAGACTATAACCATTCAATTAAGAATAATTATATAAATATCACTTACATACACCAAGAATCATCAAGAAAATCCCTAGTTGAACACATCCACCAAGAAACTTGCCAAAATACTCCAAATTTAGCCTTCCTCAACAAGTGTGCCTAAAATTTCAGCTAAGAAATCCTAAGTAGGGTGCAAATTTCAGTCCTCACAAGTGTGAGTGAAATATGATGAAAAATAAGAGTGATTTTCCCTTTATTTATATAGTTACAATGACTAGAATTAGGTCAAAAAGGATGACATAGTCAATTACACATAATATCCAATTTTTACATTAAATGTCATAAATAAACCCTAAATAAAGTTGTAAATATGATGTCATTCCCTTTTAGGGTGACGTTAGGCCCTTTTAGGGCAACATTGGCCTCCTGGAGAAAATTGTTATGCCTCCTTGGGCCTCAGGATCCTGCCACACGTGACACTTGGCACACAACTACCTCCAAAGTATCTAAAACGCTGGGTGACGTCATGGGTGAACTGGGTGACATCATGGGCCTTCCAAGGCCTACATCATGGTGAAAAGGGAAATACCCTCCTGGGTCTAGGCCTGCTAGACTGTCCCTGGTGGAACATCCTCCTCTCTCTCCGATGCAAACCCTTGATCATTCTCTACCCCTGGCTAGGGTCTCAATAGCCATATGGTGGTATTTTATCCCTATGGAGGTCTGAACTAATCATCTCCCCATATGTACCTTCCCATCGGGTGTGGCCCTACAAAATAAACAAATACACCCTCCATGGGCTCATAAGTCACAGGGATCATAGCAATGTCAATCACATCTAATCATCAAGTTATTTAAACATGTGCGTGAAACCCTTTTTACCCGGACAAGTGCTCAAATACGTTATTATATTCTACAAGCCAAGTTTGGAGGGGACACTAGGATGTCCTATCGGGATAGTTCTCATTGGATGTGGGATGTTTCCAGGTGAATTCAAATCTAGGCCATGTAAGTGGATGATGTGGTAGGGGATGTCTGGGAAATGGGTGCAGTGATAGTAGGGAAATGTATGGCTTACCTGTGGGTGCCTCTGAAGAGGGTTAGCTACACCTTGTCATGGATGGAAATGTTACCAAGACCAATCATGCCTTTTATCTTTTATTCTTATTTATTTTTCTTTTAAAAGACTAGTTAGGGGACACTGCCCTGGTGTGGTGACCAGTGGTGACAATGTTACCCACAAGCATTTCATGAAAATGAGAAGGTTGGCTCATGATGAGACCCCCTTTCTCTTGGCTATGCCACCAAGAGCCACTACCCTGGTGTAGTTACCAAATGAATGGTAGTGTCATACCTCTAAATTCCCATGGACCTAATAGGTTGGCTCGTGATGAGACCCCTTATCCTCCAACTAGGTCTTGATTTATTATTTTTATGGGTCCCTTTGTTTCTTGTTGAGAAGACTTTTATTTCTTTCTCGGGGATCCCTGGGTGAAGCATCTCAAGGTTTAATTCTTTTGGATTTTATCTTTTTCCAACTAGTTTCACCCTCTGGGCCTTTATCCCCTTCTTCCCACAAGGTAAGGTACAACCCTTGGATAGTTTGTTCAACTCAATCCCCAAACCAATGTATGGGATGCATGAGCAGGAAAAAGATGAAAAGTGGTAAGTATGGTGGGAATGGACGATGACCTTTCATGAATACCCCCAGTGGAAACTAAAACCCTATGGGAAACAACTTACTAGGGAAACCTGTCATTCCCCCTAGGTGTGGTAAAGTGGAAAGGCATAAGATCCAAGCACACGTTAGAAGAAAAAATAATTAAATGCACATATTCAAATGTTTTGAGAATCAGAGTGACACATACCATGATACCTAGACTCATTACCTCATGGAGAAAGATCCATTTTTGTTGCGGGACCAGGCTGATGTGATGGATGTTTCTACTGCTGACAAAGTGGAGGAACTAAAAAAGAAAAGGATGGGCCCTCCAGGTCCATGCTCAAGTCAATCTAGCTCTAGATACTCCATGTCTAGGGCATGTGGGCCTCGAGACATAATATCCTTAGTTATCCCTAGGATAGGGGATAACATGACTTCTTCTCTCAATATTTTGATCATGTAGCGCACCTTTTCAGCTACCAAGGTTTAATCACTATTAAGAGAAGGTTATGACAACACTCTATACATAACTCATTTAAACACAGAGTAAAACATATTATTTACTGCTATAATTAACAATCCATAGCATTCCATATTAATTCGTATACACAGCGGAAAGCATGATAACATAAACAATAGAGTCATGCAAAACATGATAAAAACATAATCAGATACTTATATTTTAACAGTGGTAGAATCCACCAACCAAGTGCAGGCCTTCCACGAACCTCCCATCCTTAGACCGCATTGCTCATCATCTCAACAATGGGTCACCCCTGAGCTGGGACTAAGCTCCACCCCAAGGCAAGGAAATCTAGGCTAGGCTGAGGTTATAGGGAAGACAACACACAACCACA
>SNQJ01S0010583.1:79305-99934 GCA_010110895.2 Picea sitchensis | reverse complement strand
CCCCAAGGCAAGGAAATCTAGGCTAGGCTGAGGTTACAGGGAAAACAACACACAACCACAAGGAAGGAATTCTCTCCAAGGAACCTCCCACGCTCACTTCCCACAGACCCTCATTCCCCACATGCCTGTTCCACCCTAGGAGAATACACCTTCTCTATCACTTGGACAGTCCTTTGGCTGCTAATCTCCCTTGCCTTGGGTTACAGGAACAGGCTGGACCAAAAGTCTTCGGGCTCTGTGGAAGCTACAGGGTTCCTTCCAGGAGTTCTCTCCTTCCTCTGTGCATTCTCTCACCTGGAGGGAGTCTCTCACAGGTCCAACAACCTATTCTTCCAATCTTCAACCACCTCTCTCACCTGGAGAGAGTGTTGTACAAAATGGCCAACAAGATACACAGGATCAAACAATACATGTCCACCACATTCCATGAGAATCCAGACACGAACACCCCAGGGCAGCTCCAGACAGGTGCAACAGTATAACCAGGCTTAGCAGGGGCGAGACACTTCTGTTTTCTCAATTTGGCAACACAGAATAGACTCACATTCTGGATTCTCAAGGATGCGTGATGAGTCGTCCACGTAGGGGTCGATTCAGACTCCCTAGATTAGAACAGATAAGGGTATACCAACTTTTTGGAACAAACACAGACTCTTTCCCAAATCCACACAGGCCTCTCATTAAGGGAATATACACACCGGTTTTCTCAGAGCTAGACACAGACTTTTCGAATCACAGGGATGCACGGAGGTTCTCTATAGGAGTTGGGTTGCTAGTACTATCCAGGGCTCCGTACGTGTTGAGACAATCGGGTAGAATGAGGAAGGAACCTTCTCACGACTCACCCTGGCCGTTTTATTCGTATGTGTCAAGGTTGACATTTCTCACCCATGAAATTGCATGCGTTCCACCAGCACGCATCTCCCTTGCATGTTCTCCCCTTGCCAGAATCTTAGGATAAACATAAAATGCACATGTCTTTTGGGGATAATATTAAAATATTATTCCCAGGATTAAGCCTCCTAGGCTTAGCCCCTAGGCTCAACACTTAGCCCCTTTTCCCACCTTCAACCCCTAATTCCTTGCCCACCTTATGGATTCTTAGTCCCCCTTCACTCATTCATCGTGGTCGGTCTGCACATGGTGGTGTTTATGTTTTATTAATTATTCTGCGTGATTACATATACAACAACAGGCTCCTGGCCTTCAACACTTAGGCTCCCTGGCCTAACAACACATAAGCCTCCAACTTATAAGAACTCGGCTCACCAGCCTATAAATCATAATTACAATTCTTTTCAGAACATGTTTCACTACGGGGCTCTGCCTTGGGGACACTACAGATCACCTCGAATAAGGGAATGAATTGAATGGATGAATAAGGGTCTGATGAGGGAATGCTGAGGAAATATATCACAAAAGGTAGCAAAAGATTGGGCAAGGAGGGGAAGTGAAATTGGGTAGAGTTTCACTATTCTTGTGCTTGGATGTGAAATGACACCCCAATAACTCCTTTTATATGAAAAAAGGATGGTTATTCGGTTGAGTGACGAGCTATAGCAGGTGAATTGGTTGGGAAACCTCCAATAGCCCTTGAATTTCAACGAATTCTTTGCAACATTTTAACTTTTGCAACTTTTTCAAGCATACGCGGGTTGTAATGGTGCAACCAACGTATGTATGCGATCTTTAGTGGTGGAACAAGTGTATGTACATGGGTTGTAATGGTGCAGGGCATGTACATCTTCTAAAAAATGTTTTTTTAAGAAGAGCTTCTCAACAGTGCTTTGGAAAAATATGTAAGCAAGAGGGCCAAGGACATGTATGCATGGATATGGCATTTTAGTTCTATAAAAATGCCACTTCCTACAAGACTCAAAAGTGTCATATTCATTGTTCAACCCTATGACCAAAAAATCAAGGTAACATCCAAGAGAAATCATGTGGGTATCTTGCTCTCTATCCCTACTCTAGTGATATCCCCATCGAAGATCACTCTTCAAGGAATATTCCTCTCTCTGAAGCTCATCTATCCACTCAATGATCCTAGGTGAACCCAACTCAATGATGTGTCTGTAGCCCTTGTCTGGAGGTTTCTCTGGGGGAAACATCCCAAAAACCCACTTTATACCAACACACACAGTTGTATATTGTTGTATACTATTGCACATCACTGCATCCTCATGTACCACCTAATGTTCTTTATGTTACACTATAAAAATCACTCTATAAATATCAATTGAACCTGGATCCCATAGTGATGTATCCACATATTTCCTATATGAAATCCCCCAATCAATTGTTGCATATACTTCCTTGTTGGTTGGTTCATGGGGAATTTTCTCAACTACCTCCTTTGTAGCTAAGCCTTGAGCCAAAGGGAAAGGCTCATGATCCGTACCATGAAAAACAAGTGCAGGGTTAAAATCCTCTACATCAAACCTCTCCTCCAGCACTTGCAACTCTAAATGATCCCCATGTGGGATCATCACAAGAGGCTTCTCCCTCAGATCATGAGTTCCACTCATGCCCTCATGTGCTACTACTTCCAAAGACGATGGAGTATTTTTTTTTTCATCAATGAAGAGAATGCCAGACTAAGTTGGTAACAAAGATCCCCAATCTCCTTTTCCTCATCTTTAAATAAATTAAGAGAAAGGTCTCTATACATGAACAACTTCAATTGGTAACATTTCATCTGTTCTATTGCTTCTTTGATGATTCATAATTGAGCACTAGTGATCCCATTTTAAATTTCGTTTTGTCTCTCCTCCATCTGATTTTTCCACATAAGATCTTCAATAAACTTATGAATTCCATCTACTCTTGTCAACACATACACAATATGCTCCTCCTTGAACATTAATTATTCTTCCAACCCCTATTGAGGTACAATCACATCCTCCTTATCATCCACATCATAACTGAGATATGGTGTTGAATCCTCATCAAGCGTAGAGACTTAGAATTCCCACATCATAAGAATCATACACAGTGAAAGTTGTGGGATCCTCAAC
The DNA here is from genome assembly GCA_010110895.2 of Picea sitchensis. Classification (NCBI taxonomy): domain Eukaryota; kingdom Viridiplantae; phylum Streptophyta; class Pinopsida; order Pinales; family Pinaceae; genus Picea; species Picea sitchensis. The sequence goes on along the minus strand of SNQJ01S0010583.1, from coordinate 96,917 downwards.
ATCATTTGATTGGAACATGTCATCATAAGATGTCACATCCTCTTATTATGTTGATTCCTAGGAGGTATACCCATATAACACACTAGTTTCCTCAGTCTCATCGGATAGCTCTGATGATGTATCATAGGCTATTGTTTGATATTCTTTTGTACACACATCCTCCTCGTGGCTATATGCATGCTCCTCCACCTATTGTTCATGATTGTCTTCCTTCACTTTCTACCCACTGCTTCTAAAATAATTCTCATTCAAATCATTTGTACAACTTTCATGCTTGAGTTCGTAATAGTTTTTGAAGGGTAAATTGGCACAGATCTTCTCATCTAATGTTCGATACTCCTCGTAGTAATACATGTATTTGTTTTCCTTCATCTCCCTCAAAAGTTCCTTAAAATGTTTTGGATTAACCTTATTAAGTAATTTCAACATGTCTAATGTAATCAGAGGCTGGAAAGATCCCCAACTTTGATTCCTTCCCACTATTTCCCTTCACTGTAAATCACATGGCTTTTTTCAGAAAAACCCTGAAAATTTACCGAATTTAAAATGTTGATAACTTCACTTTACGAACTCTGCTTCAGATGATTTTATTTTTGAAATTGGGTATTTTTTCAAGAGGAATTCAAATATAAAAAAAAATTCCAAATTCTTTTAAAAAAGTTTCAGATATGAAACTGGAATGTGTTGCCCTCTTTTTTCCCTAGAAAAAAATTTCTGCAAAAAGACCCCAAAAATGTTTCCCTTTTTTGTCCAAGGAAAGTGCTCTGATGCAATCACAGACTGGAAATATCAACATATATGATACCACTATAATATCCCCAATAAAATGGGCTGGGATATTATGTCCTATAAAATAAATGTTCTTAATGCTCTAATTTGGTTGACAATTTCTCACAAACAATTTGCATGTATTCTACTAATAGACATTTTGTCAAACATATTGCATGTAATACAAATACACCAAAAATAGAAAAAGACAATATGTGGTATTTTTTTATGAATGAAGATATGAATACAAAAATCTAATGGCTACTTTGGCAGCTGCAATACCTCAATGGAAACACACAATACAAGCCAAAAATCTGGAATCATGCCATGGCCTCCTCAACAGATGAGATCAAACCCTTCGAGTTCCACAACCTATCCAAGAAAATCACTACAACCCAAAACTAAAAAAAACCCAAGATGAACCTCCAATGAATATCCTAGATGGATCCTCCTCCTTGTCTAGCTAGAGTGGATATTTCACCACCAAAACAAGACCAACAATGGAAGGGTTTTTCCCAAAACCCCAATGAAAACGTTGGCTACAAGAGAACTCAATAAGATATCAAATAATAATTCAAAGGTGAGGCTCTACCCCTCCTTTTACCCTTTTTCCATGCCTTCTAGAACTTTCCTTTTTTGACCAAATCAATTATAACTTCTAGAATTTCCCCTTTTTTTACTATTTCAAATATAATCCTTATTTTCCCCCCAATTTTCACTTTAAGATTAAAATCCACTTTAATAATAGTTAAGTAACTTATTAATCTAAAAACATTTTACTTCCCTAATGTCACTTTTAAAACATAACATATCCTAACTAAGTGACATTATATGACCCCCCTTTTTACACCTTTTTCTCCACTGACAAGCCATAAAAGTCCCTTCTAGTACAAAACAACGGAACCCAAAAATGGGGACATGACATCTTCTTCATTGTTGGTTGCTTATTCCATGTTCCTTTGAATGCACAATCTTATTCTTGATTCTTCGTTATTTTTGGTTTATGTATGTCCACCTTTAGAGGCTTGCATTATTCTTTCTTGATGGAACCCTTGATAGTATCTGCATAACTTCTTTGTGTTGCTTCATTTCCTATCATTATAAAGCTTGAACCCTCATCTATATTATTTTATTTGTATACAAGTCAAGACTTGTCATAGAATGGTTTTTGATTGCAGATGATTTCATCTATTATTTTGGTGCTACTGCCAAAATTTAGTTGGATGTCCTTCTTATGTAGTTCCTTTCTTAGTGAGACTATTTCAACTTCCAGATTCTCTATTATTTTCTTCTTTTCATCTAGTTGTCTCTTCAATGTTTCTTCAATCACTTTGGCTTCTTCCAACTAAATCCTTATATCTGTGATAGTCTACTTGTATTCTTAAAAAAAAATTCTATGGTTTTGAAATCCTTCCTTCAATTTACTTAACTTTTCTTTGAGAAACTTTTTTTTCTTCCTTGGTATTCTTAGATCACTTAAGGCACTGATCAATTCTGCCTCAAGATTCACTTCTCCTTATTCATAGTCTCCTTCATTATTTTTAGTAGTTTCCTCTTGAGTCTCTAACACCATGAAGAGTACTCTTCTTGAGTCACCGTGACTATCATCATCTTCATCGTATGAGGAACTATCGTTTTTTGAATATAGGATTTTCTTTTTCAAAAATCTTCCCTTTTTTCTTTACTTGTCTCTTTTCTAATATTTATTTTCTTTCATAGGAACTTCTTCTTCATCACTATCTGAACCCCTTGCATAGGGACATTTGGAAGAAAAATGGCCAACTTTACCAAAATTAAAGAATTTGAAAGGAATCTTACCTTTGTACTTGTTGATTCCTCTTTTAATCTTTCTCACAAAGTTGGCTTCTTCTTCATTGTATGAATCATCACTATTGTTGGAGCAGGGTTTTGACCTTAGCTTTTTCTTTCTTGTATTCTTGGAGGCTTTGAAAGTTTCTTCCCTTATAGATGCATTTTCCTTTTCTATTCTCATTTCATATGTTGTAAGTATTCCATGTAATGATTTTAGGGTCAAATCTCATTGGGAGATATCTCAATATATTTTGCACAATAACTTAATTTTCAATTTTTTATCCTAGTCCTCTTATAGTATTCAAAATTTCATTAACTCAGAGAAAATAAGTTGCAAATTCTTTAGCATCATCATAATTTGACTTTAAAATCTCCTTCATAAAACATTCTTGAGCTTGCCCATATTTCCTTTGCAGAATCACAATGCATAACCTTAACAAATTCTGAACCCGTTAGACTACTTAGAATATAATTTATACCCTTTGAATTGTGTTCACTGATATTGTTCCCGACATTATCTGTTGGGGGAGAAGTTGGTGCAATGTATCCATTTAATACAACTTTCCAAACATCAAATCCCTATGCCTGCAAAAGTTCTCTTATTCTTACACTCCAAAAAGCATAATTTTTTCCATCAAATAATGGTTTTCAATTTTTGGTAAATCTCCTTTCTTATCCATGATATACCTTCCAGTGGTTATATTGTTCCTGAAGGAACCCTCTCTAATACCAATTGCTAGAATATTTAAGAATATTGAGAGAGGGGGTGAATCAATATAGAGTTATTTCAACAATTTTAACCTTGAAGGAATACATAAACATTAACCTTTAATCATGTTATTCATCATTACATAAAATCATACACATTGCACACATATTTTTACATGGAAACTGGGAGAAAACTACAAAAACATTTCTTAAGTAGTTTCAATATTTGACAAGCACCAACTTAACGGAAGAACCCACTCCTTAATTTTTATAACACCTACTAGAAGGAGACACCAATACCCTTGGAATATTTCAAATTATAATATAGGATCAAATCAAACTTCAAATACAATCCCAAAATTACTTCTTAAATCTAGATACAAAACTACTCAGAATTGTACCTCAAATATGCAAACTTGTAAGATTCGCCACGAGCTCAATTTTTTGTTTCTAATTCTGAAACTTGGACCTCGAATATTAGGATTTGTTCTCTTTCTATTACAACAAGTGGAATTCAATTTGGAACTACCAAGCTTCATATATAATTGTTTTATCTGGAACACCTGTTTGGGACTAGTTTTTGGATTAGTCACAAACCCTAACTTCCAACAAGTATAACTTTGTACCTATAATGAATCAAGATCTGAAACTTGTACCCAATATTATTCAATATAGTCTATAAAATCACTCCAATTTTTTCTCCTTGGCTCATCCCTGAAAAACATTTATAGTGAAAATGGAAAGATGACTCATTTTGAAGAAGAAAACCCTAGTTTTAAAAACCTCGAATTCCACTAAGTATAGCTCCAAACCTATAATGAGTCAAGACCTAAAATTTGTACTCAAGATTCTATGCTATCTCTTCTAAAAAACCTCTAAGTTTAATTATCTGAATCATTATAGAAAAAAAATTATATCCAAAATTCCAAGATGACCTTCAAATAAAACCCTAGAACAAATCATAACAAGACTTCATCTTCCCTTGGAATTTCTCCCTTCTTCACTTCATCTTCCCTTGGAAATTCGCTCCTCTAGGATGAAATTTTCTCCTCTTCCTTGGCTAGGTCGAATTGGTGTGTTCCAAATGCCAAATGAGGATCCTCTTATTTATATGAGTCTTCTCCACATGAGGGGATGCGACCAAGCGTCACAACTTTTGGGTTGTATCTCTTCCTTAAGGATGGTCATACTTAGCGGCTTCTTTACTTTACTTTAGGGGATTCTTCTCTTGGATTTAGGGGATTATTCAATTTGATTTAGGGGATTCTTCACTTGAATTTAGAGGCTTCTTCACTTGGTTTTAGGGCTTCTTCAAGGCTCTTTCAAGGATCCATTTGTGTACAACTCAAAGTGGGCTCGTGGAAACAACCACATGTTATCTCATCCTGTGAGGTCCATGCTTAAATGCTATGCCATAAGGGGACCACTTTGGATTTATATAGACTTATTTCAAGACTCATTCAAGGCTCTTCAATTCTTCTTCAAGTGGACACATCATCATCACTTTTAGGGGCTTTTGGGCTTTGCGCTAGGGATTCTTCTAAGGTCGACATCAATGAAAACCAATTTTCCAACAATGTCACCATTTTAAAATAGGATTTGATGTCATTTTTGCACATGTAATCCCATGAAGATAATGGTTACTAAGTACTATAAATTCTTGACAAGTACATTGCAATGTTATCGAACCTACATTGCAATACTATCAAGCCTATGTTGTATTTTCTACTTGGCATATGCAAAGGAAAGTTGGTATGGAAAAAACATATTGTCTACTTTGAAATATACAAAGAAAATTTAATATACTAAAAAACAAATATCTGAATTATCTATAACATAAAAAAATTATGTTAAACAATACTAATGACTACATGAAATTATGGATTAAAGTTTTGTAATGTGCTTTTCTTTAGAGAAAAAGATAAATTGTATCCTCTCCACCTAGATTTAAATCTCATTTGTAAAATGTTTTGTTCTTTATGAGTGAATCATTGTTTATGTTGTGAACCATTAGAAATATCCCACTCCCACATATAGGCAAGAAGATAGGGTGAATAATTACATGTAAAGAAAGAATAAATATAATCCATAGTACAACTTGAGTGTGCCTGATGGTTAAGAACATGTGTTTACTCCTAGGAGGTCACATGTTCAAATCCAAAGGGGGTAGGGTATGTACACCTTAATATACTTTAGAATTCAAATCATTGTGAGGAGGGGGTCCCCTTTCCCACAAACAAGGGAGTCTCATACACTAAGTTGGTGTCTGACTTGGTCATGACCTTAAAATTAGATGATTATTATTATTATAAATAACTTAATATTTAATCAATATTGTTGAGATTTTAATGTCAACATATGTACAATAGTCACATGGAAATATTATTGCGCTAACAAACATATATAAATGGGTTCGCTATGACATGATGATGTTATGATGTGTAACAATTGTGAAGATTAATAGCTTGAGATTTAAGAAATATTGTTGAGATTTTAATGTCAACATATGCACAATAGTTGCATGTAAATATTATTGCACTAACAAACATATATAAATGGGATTGCTACGATGATAATGTTATGATGTGTAACAATTGTGAAGATTAAGAACAAACACTTTAGAGAGTAAAACATATGACATATGATGCATGGGTAGAAATCACATGGATTTAAATGGTAGATGAATTATATTTATCCTCGAAAACAATTTTTCATAATAAAAAGAAAGGGCCATGTGTTTCTCATTCTTTTCAAAGACAAATACATTTAATTGGAAATATTTTATTTAAGTTTTAATATTTATTAGTTATCAAAATTTTGGAAGGAAATTTTAAAAAGTAGATATAAAAAAACATAAAGCAACCTAAAAAACAAGTGTTGCATGGAAGCGTAGTCCCTGCCAAGTTGGAATGGGAATAAATGTACTGTTATGGCGGGTATGAGGGAGAAATGGAAGTCTGAAACAATAGAGACACGTGGGAAGCAGCTTGAAGTATAGATGGTATCCATGCAGAGGATGACTCGTGTCAGTTTGTCACATGCCAACCATAAGACATTGCACTGGTAGATGACCCCCAAAGAACCTCCCGAATTAGTTAATCACAATATTATATTAATACTTGGTTAATATGTGAATGAGGCAGTTTTTTCCTGGGGTGTGTATAGTTCAAACATGGGACTTAGAAAATTTATGCCTCAATGACTTGAAATAAAGGTTCCTGGAAAAAAGGACCAGGAATCACACACATTAAACATCCAAATATAATAATCACAATTTCCTGACATCCAACATAGTTGAAGAAAAAAAAACTAGCATTCCGAAAGCAGCCCACAAAAATAGTTCCTGAATTATTTTTCTTTGAAATTTAACAAAAATTAATAATGTCTGTTACATATTTATGGAATATGTTCACACTGTCAAAATTGTTTCCGAATTAGTTTTCTTTGAAATTTATCAAAAAATAATAATGTCTATTACATATTTCTAGAATTTGTTCCATATTTATGGAAATTTAAATGCATTTGTCATATAGACTGGGATTGGGGCTCCCATTGACCATAAAAGAAATAAGTACAAGAAATAGGATTGTATAAAGAAGAACTGCATGACGGTAGAGAGGAAGACCTGAAAAGAAGAAATTGGAAGGTATGAGTCTTTGGTTAGAGATTTCTATTTAAAGAGGTAGAATAACTTGACTGATAAAGAAAGCAAGATGTGATCAGTATAGACTTACTATGAAGTTGATGTGTTTTTGTTGCTCTCGTTGATGACCAATGGAATCATGCCAATCAGTTGTTTCCCTTTGTTGGTGAGCTTTTCCATTCTCCTTTGGAGCCATTTTTCAATGTAGCTTCTCATGGGGGCCACATTGATTTCATCTCGGATTTCTATGTCAAAAAGCTCATTTTCTAATTTCCTTAGATCCATAGAAATATTATGCAGAGCCTGTTCAATTTCTTCATTGTGTGCCAAATAGTCTAATAGCCAGTTCTCGACGTCATCTTCACCATATTCAAGGATGCCATAAACATTTTCTAAACACAACCCCTTTAAAATATCAATTTGTTCATCGAAGGCTTGCTTGGTTAAGGACAAGGATTTGAGGATTAAGTTTGGGTCTTGAACCTTGTTGGTACTTCTGGCTAAGTCTATTTGGGTTAGGTTTCTGAATAATTCCTCTTTCTCTGATATGGCTTGTTCACATGATTCGACAATGAGCTACAGGTTCTTAACTTTTTCTTTCCAACATGCTTTTAATTGTTTGATCCGGATTCCGCTTTGGAGAGGGGAGATTCTCTTGTCTTCTTTTTAGATCTGAGTTGTTGATGGCATGGTTCAAAAAAGGGATCACTGTCTTTTGATACAAATGTTCTTCATTTTTAAAATCAGTTTGCAAATGTTCATGCAAATCATTTTCCCTCGTTCAAAAGGAAGCTATATTTTGTGATGTTTCCCAAGCTTCAGTAATTAGCTGCATTCTTTTCTTGATATTATTTTCTACATAGTCTCTATAGGATGTGAGGAGGTTGGAGGATCCTTTTAAATTGGCTATAGGGGTCGCAGGCACGGTTTTTGCTAAAGGACTAGTAAACACTGGGGTAGGAATGAAATGCTCCTCCAATTCTTTGATTCGGTCGTTCAGTCTGGAATTCTCTAATTCAATTCCTCCAAAGGAATCATCGAGAGAATCCATGGTTTCATGGTGAAATCATGAGATTTGGGATGACTGCATTTTCATAAAGTTAATATTTGAACGATATTTCCCTTTCTTATTTGATACATCTCTCTTTTCAATAATTAAATTTTTGGATTGGCTGTCAAAAACAACGCTTTGGAATACAAAGGATTCATCTTCGTAAAAAATGTCGGTCTCAGCTATTTCCATTGTGGAACTATGGTGCATCGCATCCATGGGCGGATCAATTTTGCAGAACACGACATCCACATAAGTTTCAAGTTGCATGTTATCACTTTCAATTTTAGTCTCTTCCACCTGCCCTACAATGTTTTTTCTCTTCTTTGTCATGGGAAGCTTGTGAGAAATATCAATTTTTCCGAGAGGAGGGTTCTTATCTCCTTCTTCGTTTGAAGATTTCTGGGTTTCTTTCTTACTGGGGTGGGTCTTTGAAGTGATACTCTGTGATGTCATGCTATTGGAAGTGTTGGCCGAGGACTGGACATTCTTCTCACCAGAGCCTTTTCCCTGTTGTCTGTACAATTCAGTTGCACTTTGAAATGTTTCTACATTGCAATTGTCAGAAGCATGAGTGTTTTCGTCACTATCTATGTCTTCGGTCAGGCGTCTATGGATAAAAGAGATGCTAAAGCCAAATGATAGTAAATTTTATTGAGAAATCCCATTAGGATTGAACCCTTTTATCCGTTCAACATATTTTAGGTTCAAGTTCTTGAAATGGCCCGTGAATTTGTCAATCTTGTTGATGTTTCTGAACACGAAGTCCCCGACTTTCCAGGGTAGAGGATTCAACTGTTTTTGTCTCTTGACATGGAAAAAATGAAACCAGTAGTTATATTGCCTTGCTATTTCTGTAACGAACATCTTGTCCGTGATGTGACATGGAAGGAAAACATGATTTTCCTTGGAGCCAAAGATCATTATTACACTGTAATTTTCCTTTTGTTCAAGTGTCCCCTTATTTTCCAAAAACTTGGTTGCCTGGATAGATATCCAGAGAGCATCCTTTCCTAACAATAAATCTTTGAAAACAGAGAAAAATTCATTAAAAAACTCATAAAAACAATGGGAGGCCTTGTGCCTCCACAAGGGATGGTACCAGAATGTTACTGGGTCAAATTCATAGTTTACTTTCTTGGACAGAGACAGTTTTGGAAATGGATAGCAATGCACTATTGCAAAAATCAAGTAGGATGACATATAAAATTTATTCTCTTCTTTGAATCGTGACAGTTGGGAACTGATTTCAATGGAAATTAGGTTCCCCCAATAAAAAATGAATTGTTCCTTGACTGTAAAGTAAAAAATATAAATAACTATATGGGAAATGCTTGCCGTGGATTTCTATCCTATTATTCTTGTAAACAACCAATCAATTTTCTGAAATAAATTTCTAAAGGAACTGACCTGCAAATTTGTGATATCTTCAAGAACTGTTGTCGGGTCTTCGAGGAACTCGGGTAAGAGGTCAAACCCGTTATCATGTTTTTCGAGGAACTTCTTGCAGTCTTGTCCTCTGAAGGTCAATGTTGGCTCCGACAATATTAAAATATTGCATAAGACCTGAGGTGAAAAAGAAACAAGAGAATGGTCGCGTAGTGGAATAATTCTTTGGCTTGAAATATATTTGTTGGCACACCAAGAGACCACTTCCTTACAGTCAAAAACCTCAGGGACGCAACCTACACAAGCAATCATATAGGTCCAAATAACTTCGTTCTAGGTGTAATGGTATGAATAATAAGAGTACGTCCTGGACCACTAGAAGTTCTGGTCCTCACGTTCGAAGATTTGTATCTCCACAGAACTATTGTCGAGCTACTGCCATAAGTTTACGAGAACATTGGTTTTCTCCACACGATGTTTGAAATGAAGAGTTGGAAGGGATAATATAACCCTGCACAAATCTTGGTCCAATGTGTGTCAATAGGAGATCTCCTTGAGCCTTTCGCTCATTAATGACAATCTCAATGGTTGTTGCATGATGCGCTGTCAACATTAAAGACTAGTAATTGCATACCTAGAAGTGCAAACATGGCGGGTATGGAAATGGGAAATTAAGGATTGGAGATTTCTTGAAAGAGCCAACGCGACGACCTGTGTTTGAGATGAACAATTAGAAGGGATAATATAACTCTCCGAAGATCTTGGTTTAATGTGTATTAATGGGAGATCTCCTCGAGTGTTTCGCTCATTAATGACAATGTTGATGGTTCTTGCATGGTGAGTTGTTAGCATGAAAGGTTACTAATTGCATATTAAGAAAGAAGTATGAAGGTCATAGGGACGAGAAAGAGAAATTAAGGATTGTCTAATTATCGAAAGAAGTCGGGCAGGCTTCAAAATAAGGTTACAAGGCACAACCATTAGAGGTGAGGGCTAATGGGTCAAATTGTATGTCTCATAAAATTTTGAGTGAAAAATGTATAACACAGAAGAGGGCATGATGGGACAATCCAGAGGTAAATTTGTATATCACGGAACTTTGGGTACTGTTTGTAGGCCACAGAACAATGGAAGTGCAATCATGATCCCACCTGTCCAAAAACCCGCAATGGAAAAAGTGGCTTAAGTATGGAATAGGGAAACGGCTGGCCAGACTCAGTTTCACTAATATATTTAAATTTAATAGATATCCCATTACCTAGAAAGATATTTTATGCATGTCTTTGGGCAAGTTCTGTGGTGATAGTCAATGTCCCTGTACAGTTGTTGCATGATGAATTGTTAGCATTAAACCTTGGTCATTGCATAATTTGAAAGAAGTGGTAAGATGGCAGGCACAATAAATAGTGACTAAGAATTGGAGATTCCATGAACCCTCCAACCTGAGGATCCACGAAATAGATTCCATGAAATGGGAAAGTATGGAAAGCAGTCGGACGGGCTTCAGAATTAGGGTGACAATGGTTCCCCAGGAGATGTGACTTCTCGAGGGTCAAATTGTATGTCTCGGAACTTGAGTGCAAAATGTGTACCATGGAAGAGGGGATGATGTGGGAGTCTAATGGTCAGTTTGTATATGGAAGAAGTGTGGGAGATATCCTAGAACCTGTCTCCCATTAATGACATGTTTAAGGTTCATGCATGACAAAGTGTTAGCATTAAATCTTGCCAATTTCATATCCAAAAAGAAGTACGAAGGTGGCGGGGACAGGGAACAACAATTAAGGGGTGGCTAATTATCGAAAGCGGTTGGTTGGGATTCAAAATAAGGCTACAATATACAACTAGTAGAGGCGAGGGCCCAAGGGTCAAATTGTATCTCTCAGAAGTGTTGAACGTAGAATGCGTAACATGGAAGAGGGAATTATGGTGCATTCCTGTGGACAAATTGTATATTGCGGAAATCCGGGAACTATTTGCTAGTCACAGAACATTTGAAACACAATCCTGAGCCTGCCAGTCTGGGAACCCATAATCGAAAAAGTGTCTTAAGTATGGAACCAGGAAATGGTAGGAAAAACTCGATACAAATTGGTTGCATCATGTGAAACCATGGAAATGTACCACATCATGAACATACATCCAACTTGCGGCTAATTATTGAAAGGAATGACAGACGGTCGGGCTCATGACAGGGCATTCTAGCGGACAAATTGTATATTGAGGAACTTCGGTCACCGTTTATAAGTCGCGGAAGATTCGAAACACAATTTTGACCACGTCATTCTGGAAACCCGCAATAGAAAAAGTGTCTAAGTATGGAATAAGGAAACGATAGCCCATACTTGTTTTCACTAAAACATTGAAACTATGTTTCTGGACAAGTTGTGTAGGGATAGTTAGTCAAGGCGTTTTCTTATTAATGATGATCTTTGCGGTTGTTGCATGATGAAGTATTAGCATTAAATATTTGTTGTTTTATGTTTTGAAATAAGTACAAAGATGGTCGGCACAGAAAACAGTGACTAGGAATAGGACATTCCGTGAACCCACCAAATCGAGGATCCAAAATAGGGTGACAAGGTCTCCCTAGAAGATGTGAGGCCCCGACAGTTAAATTGTATTGCTCGGAACATTTGAATGCATAATGTGTAACATGAAAGAGGGGATGATGTGGGAGTCTGGCAGTCAATATGTATATCGTGGAGGTCCGGGTGCTATTTGTAGGTCACAGAACAATGGAAGGTAATATAGAGGCCAAAATAAATAATGTACATTGGGAAGGGCGCGATTGTGGCAGGGATGGAAGAGAGCCAGAAATGGTTTGAAATTTTTATGAATTCGAGTAAAGTGAAGCTTGTGAGTTGGGGGAGTCGGGGGTGGAATTATAGATCACAATTTCTTTTGGGTGCAAGATGTATATCACGAAAAAGGTGGAAAATTTTGGCCAATTATAGAGAGAAACGACGGTCGTTTCGAGTATTGTAAATGGAAGTTTAATGTGTGTTAATGGGAGATGTCCTCGATGTGTTTTTTCTTGTTAATGCCAATTGTTTCGTACTAGTGTGTTCAGTTTTCACTAGTAAAACCATAATTAATGTGCATTGGGAAGGGCACGAAGTTAGTGGGGATGGAAGGCAGCGACAAATGCTTTGAAACTTTTGTGAATCCTGGTAGAGTGAAGCTTGTGAGTTCGAGGATTCTGCGATGGAATCGTAGATCACAAATTTTTTGAGTGCAAGATGTATATCACAGAACAAGAAGCAACAAAGTTTGAAAGCACTAGCCCTGACAACCGCAGCCATAAAATTGGCTAAGTATGAAAAGGAATAGCGGTCGGTTGGACTCGTCATGTGAGGATAGAGATGGAGATGAAGATTTGTTAGGCCGCTAACCCAAGAACCTACGATCATAGAAAGGCGACTAAGTATATAACCAGAAAGAGATAATAGAAGGGAAGAAGAAAAGGGAAAAAGGGTGAAGTATCTCACAGAACAACATCTATTGTTTGTTTATTAATGCCAATATTTTCGAACCCCTTGTGAGTTCTCACTAGTAAAAGCATAAATTGCAGATCACATAAGTTTTTGAGTGCAAGATGTATATGACAGAGCAAGGGACATAAGTGTTGGATACTGCAAACCCGGGACCCGGTGGTCATATAATTGGCTAAGTACTAAAAGGGACCGCGATCAGTCAAGCTCATGGTGTGAATATATAGATAAATATGAGCATCTACCAATCCGTGAACCCGGGTAGCTGTGATCATAGAAATGTGACTAAATATAGAACCACAAAGGGATAATAGAAGGAAAGAAAACAAGGAAAATTTAAAGAGAAAGTGTTTATATTTATTCCAATAGTATTCATATTAATATATATTAATAGATTATTTCTGGTCCAAATGCAAATCATCTTCCAATTTGCACAATGTTTTTCAGTTCACAAATTTCGTTGAAACCCATAAGCAATAGAAAGATATATATATATACATATGACGTAACATTTTTTATATGCATGGATATTATCAAATAGAATAAGCTGTAATATATGCAAAATATTGAATAGGAACATGATGTCAACACCTGAGTTACTTTGTTGAAATAGAGTCCTTAATTCATTCTATTTATGGGACCTTGAACAATGAAAGAAGGACGGGTCCTCCCATTTATTTATTAAGTATAGGGAAGGTGAAACATAAGTAGGGCCTATCACAAATTATTCTTCCATGTAAAATGCAAGGAGCGAACGTAGTAGCCTTTATTTAAATCGAAGTGCTGGGCAACAGTAAGAAAATCTTGTCGTCCATGTTTAACCCCACACACAAAAAAAAGTAAAAAATAAAATAAAAAACAATATCAGAGATTAGAAAGCACCATACAAAAACCTCAAATATTATATATTAAGATAAACTGGGTTACAAAATACAACTGAGATTATTTCCCAAAATAGTTGTCTTGAAATAGTTCAGCAGATATTCTATGAAATTTAAAGGCATTTTCCATAATGACTATGATTGGGGCTACCGCCGAAAAAAAAAAGAAAATATGTACAATAATCAATCATGTAGACAGTATTTTATAGATTTCAACTTGATGATCAAATGCTTGCTTGGTAAAAAACAACAAGTTGAATATCAATTTCAGATCTTGGACTTGATTGGTGCTGTCAGCTAGATCTATCCCAACTTTTTGAATAGCTTGTCTCTTCTAGATATGGTCTGCCTACATTAGTTTTTTATTCAACATTCCATACTTTGGTAAGTGTTAATTTACCTCTATCGTCGAAAACTTGGGGTTTAAGGTGCCTTCCTTGTAATGTTCCTGGTCATCAACATCTGAGACAACTTAGAGATGCGATTCAGGCCCAATTCAAAGATGAGGGAGTGGTTTTATGTGATGTCAGCTTTGGGGGAAAAAACTCCTACTAGCTAACAAAAGTTGAGACAAAAAATATTCAAGTATGTTGTGACTGCTATTCTGCCTATATTCGATCATTTGTTTGGTTGAAAGGCTTGGCTGAAGATTTGTATGTTGAATTTCTTTGTTTTATTGATATAAATTGGAAGGGATGTCCAAGTCACCTGCAAAATGATCCTCTATTGAGGTACATAGCTTCTTCCAAAAACATAGATATGGCAAGTGTATCAAATGTTGCAGATCATATCATAATATATCTTTCATCGTAGGGGTGGAAGACATCGTGACTCACAAAATGGTTTGGAATATTCGAAAGTGACGACAAATATTACTCCATGCCCGAATATACTCGGAAGGAAATTATAAATTTGGATCCTCACGAACATGAGAAATTGTATGCACGTTTGAATCAACATTATGAAATTACAGAACCTTTTATGACAAAGTTGTAATAGACTTGACAGACAACCAATTTCTATGTCAAAGATTGTTGAGTGACCTATGGATGTAGTAACAAACTCACCATACAATCAACTTTCGATCACTAATGATACTAATGTTAAGTGTAACAAGTCATGATCCCAGGCTCCAGGTAGTTTTAGATTCAGGCATCCACACTGGTGGTGACTCTAGGCTCCATATAGCTTTAGCTTCAGACATCAACACACGCAGTATAAATGGGAACAATGTTATTGACTACAGCGTCGCAATGCGGTGAACAAGCAGGGTTGTCATTGTCAAAATGCTTAGCTTGTAGGATTGTCAAATCTGCAAAGAGCATTGACTTTAGTGTTGCTTTGTCACGACAATTACAATGTTGCTCTAAGTCCATAAATATTTGGACGTTGGGTGTCCTATGTGATAATGACCTTGACATTAGGTACATGTCATACATCTATTATCTGACATTGCAGTGTTAATGCAATTTCCATAGTGGACGATGACTCAATTGCATTGGCACAAGCAATATCAATTGTGTGATTAATTAACATTCTTGAAGGATGTGAATCCCAAACAACAATTGATAATTTTTGAACAATAATGTGTTAAAAAAATACATTGTTTTATATTTTAGGAAATAAGAAATTGTATTTTCTATGTCTAACATTAGGTTGCACACATAAACCTTTTTAAGTTAACTGAAATTAATATATAGTCAACTCAGATTCCCTAGAGCTAGTTTATTTCCATCATGTTGGTTGGGATAGCAGGATCCACCCCCACGAGAAAGAAATAAGGTAGAAATAAAAGAACTTGTGCAAACACAAGCTAGTGATGGAAGCACTCTATGACCAGGAAGCCACTCTGTATTTATCGATCCGTGATCCTAATGAACAACTCAAGAGGTGCTTGTGGCAAGGCCATGGCGATTTATTTGATCCAAACAAGGCAATGTTTATTAAGGTTGGTTTTCATTGATGTCAACCCTTGAAGGAAGTCTGGTAGCGAATTATGTTAGCACAAAGGTTTGGGTAATGGACCCAAGGTTGTTTCAAGTATAATGGTATGAGTTTTAATATATTTGAAGGTAATACTATTCTATATGGATAGTACATGTCATGCCATTTTTGGTGGTATGTGGAACGTCACATAACTCCTCACGGTTTGAGAATTATGGCCTTGCGAAGTTGGAGGACCCTCATATGTTGGCTTGAAGCCCTAAAAGGTCAAAGAAGTCAAAGAGCTTGCAAAGAAGAAATTATTATTTAAATGATAAAGTAAAGTGACAAAGTCAAGAATGATTATTTAAATAATAAATTGAAGTGACAAAATCAAAGAAGATTATTTAAATGATAAAGTGAGGTGACAAAGTCAAGGAGGAATATTTAAATGATAAAGTAATGGAGAACTTTATAATTATGGAAAGTGGTTAACCCTAAAAATGAGGAAAATAGGTTAATTGACCTATAAATGGGTTAAGTGGCCTATAAATAGGTTAAGTGACCTATAAATAGGTTAAGTGACCTAGAAATGGGTTAAGTGACCTACAAGATGCTTCTAAGGAAGATATTTGGAGAGTATAAATAAGAGGCAAGGCTCTCTCATTTCACATCACACTTGAGAATATTGAATATCTATAGGTGACTGAGGTAACCAAAGGATACCTAAGCCAAAATTTAGAGGGAAGGTGAATAAAATAAGGTCGTAATTCAAGGGATGATAAATTCTTTTGATGATGCTTCCTAAGGTATGTTATTTATAGGTCACATCACCATTTTCACAATAACGTTTTTTCTAGAATGATTCAGACTGTGAAATTGATAGGACATTGAGGAAACATATCCAAGTTTCTTTGGTAAAAAATTCAGCTTGTGGGTCATCGTAATTTTGGATTTACACTCCGTGGAAAATAGGGTTTGTGGCTAGTCCTGAAACTAGTCTAAAAAAGGTGTTTCGGGTAAAACTTTATAACTTATTCATAACAAATCCAAATTCAGTACCACCAAATTTTTTGGTTAGAGTACATTCTTTAGTATTTTGTGTAACATTTTCATATCTATTCAACAAATATTCTGTGCGGGGAACTCTCTACAAGGTCTCTCTCTAGAATAAGCCATAATTTAGCAAGGTATGCCATTTTTGCTATAACTCCTTTTTTGAGAGGTTCCAAGTAGTGACACCTAGAGGAATTTCATAAAACACACTGAAGAACATTGTGTATCATTTTCAAATCTTTATTCATTACAAGTACATAGTTAGGATTATTTCAAGTTAGGGTTGTTGACTAATCCAAAACTAGTCATGTGAGACAAAAGAAAAGTTTGATGAAAATGATAGTCTCTTGTTGTTAATGTTAAGGAAGGTTTGAAGGTATGTGATCATATACACTAGGTCTATTACAGAGTTACAAATCATATTTGGATGATGATATTGATGAGAGATTTTGGTTGAGGTACATGTTGGGTACATAGTTGAGACAAGTAGTTGTTGAGTTGGCACATACATGAGGTGTATAGTTGATGATGTCGGTACATATTGATGAGTCATAGTTGATGAGTAGTTGACACATGATTGATACATACTTGGTACATGGTTGGATGCACTTGTTTATGGTACAGGTTGGTGCATGGTTGATGCACTTGCTTATGGTACAGGTTGATTATAGGTTGAGGTACAGGTTGATGCATGGTTCATGTTTATTGGTACAGGATTACAATAGTATATCTCACAGTGATAGTGTGAGAGTGGTTCCATCATTCTACTTCTACTTCAGGGTGGTTGGATGGGGCAGGTACATGTGGTTGTAGCCACCTTCCGGTTGTAGCTGGAGAACATAGGGGGTTGTAGCCTCCTTCTAGTTGTAGCCAGAGAATAGGGGAGT
>SNQJ01S0010583.1:62251-79295 GCA_010110895.2 Picea sitchensis | reverse complement strand
ATATACACTAGGTCTATTACAGAGTTACAAATCATATTTGGATGATGATATTGATGAGAGATTTTGGTTGAGGTACATGTTGGGTACATAGTTGAGACAAGTAGTTGTTGAGTTGGCACATACATGAGGTGTATAGTTGATGATGTCGGTACATATTGATGAGTCATAGTTGATGAGTAGTTGACACATGATTGATACATACTTGGTACATGGTTGGATGCACTTGTTTATGGTACAGGTTGGTGCATGGTTGATGCACTTGCTTATGGTACAGGTTGATTATAGGTTGAGGTACAGGTTGATGCATGGTTCATGTTTATTGGTACAGGATTACAATAGTATATCTCACAGTGATAGTGTGAGAGTGGTTCCATCATTCTACTTCTACTTCAGGGTGGTTGGATGGGGCAGGTACATGTGGTTGTAGCCACCTTCCGGTTGTAGCTGGAGAACATAGGGGGTTGTAGCCTCCTTCTAGTTGTAGCCAGAGAATAGGGGAGTTGGATTTTCCTTCAAGTTGAAGCCTGAGAAACAAGGGGCTTGGAGCCTCCTTCCACTTGTAGCTGGAAAACAAAGGAATTTGGTGTTTCCAATGAATTTAATTCTTCAAGACGTATAAGAAAAATCATTCTGTGGTTTTCTCCTTCTTTGGGTTTCCACGTAAAACATTGGTGTATTGTGTATGTGTATGATTCTTCATTTGTTCATTGCTTATTTACTCTGAAGTTATTGGATGATAATGCTACATTGATATAACACTTGGATTATATCGTTAAAAAGGATTAGAGTTCTCTTTTACCGATTCACCCCCCTCTTAGTAATCCAATAGGAAATACTTCAAGCATCGAGTAATTCCTTCTTCTTCTTTTAATAATATTGGATCCACTACAACAGAAGAAATGCATTCTCCTTATTCAAAGCAAGGGAAACAACAGGAAGATTGATATTGGGTGGAAACAGCTCTGGAATAGACTACTACATCAAGGTATCTTCTAAAGAGTGAAACAAAATGATTATATGAAGGTGGTAGTAAAAGGTGATTTTCAGAAACCAAATCATTACCTGAACATGCCAAACTTCTTGCAGAAGGTGGTAGTATAAAGTAATCTTCAGAAAGTGTTGCAAAGTCCATAATCCATAATTCCTTCCCACTAAATTTTCCCATTTACATGTAGATGAAGGCATTAGAAAATTGTGAGAGCCTCATTCCATGGTTATATACCCACCTTCAAGTATGAGGAGAATATTCATGCAAAGAGGGGAAATCTATTTGACCCAGATGCAATCATATGCATAGGAATAGTGAAAAAAAAGTGTAGTGGTGATATAAAGTTGATTGTATGTGGAGTCTGTTACTATATCCAGAGGACGGTGAACAAACTTTGATAAAGAATATGATTTTCTATCAAGTTTGTTACCACACCCAAAAGTCTCTCAACAAACTTTGAAATAGAAACTTCTGTAATTTTAGGATGTTGATTCAACCACCCATATAGTTTCTCACATTGAAGTACGAGGAGAATATTCGTGCAAAGAGGGGAAATCTCTTAGACTCAGATGCAATCATATGCATAGGAATAGTGAAAAAAATGTGCAATACCGATATAAAGTTGATTGTATGTGGAGTCTATTACTACATCCAGAGGACGGTGAACAAAATTTGATAAAGAATCTGACTTTTTGTCAAGTCTGTTACCACACCCAAAATTCGCTCAACAAACTTTGAAATAGAAACTTATGTAATTTTAGGATGTTGATTCAACCACCCATACAGTTTCTCACATTCGTGACGATCCATATTTATAATTTCCTTCTGAGTATATTCACAAATGGAGTAATATTTGGCGTCATTTCCGAATATTCTAGACCATTTTGCAAGCCACGATATGTGTGACTCCTCCGACGAAAGATAAATTCTTCTGTGGTGTGCATAATTTGATACATTTTCCAAATTTGTGTTGTTGGAAGAAGCTATATACTTCAACGAAGGTGCATTTTTTAGGTGACCTGAAAGTCCTTTCCAATTTCCAGTAATAAAACAAAGAATTTCAACACACAAATCTTCAGGCAGGCCTTTCAACCAATCAAAGCATCGAATACAGGGAGAATACCAATCACAAGGTACTTGATTTTTTTTGTGTGTTTGAGTTTTTGTTGGCTAACATAGTTTTTTTTTCACTCAAAGATGACGTAACATAAAACCATTCCCTCGTCTTTCAATTGGGCCTGAATTGCATTTCTAAGTTGTCTCACATGTCGATGACTAGGAACATTACAATGAAAGAACCTTAAATCCCAAGTCTTCGATGATAGAGAGAAATGGGAATAAGTATTTAAAATGAACGTTGGAGGATGATAGTATAATATTCTGTATATATTGGTTTAATTTGTTTTAATGGAATATGCCCTTGATATTTTCTCTTATTAATGCCAATATTTTTTAATATATGTGTTGAATAATCACTAATAGCATGAGTTAACATTCCCATATGCAAGCAAATTCTCAAATATGACAAGCTGTAATATATGCATAGTGTTAAAGAGGGACATGACGTCAAGACCTTTGTAGATGACACGTTTGTGGATGGCAACATGGTAGTACAATATTGCATTATTACTATGATGATGACCAACACTTTTTGCCAATTCAAGATGGCCAAATTTATTTTTATCAGATCCTATAATATTCACCTATTAATGCGTTTTAATGGGAGATTTCTTCGATCTTTCCGTTTATTAAATCCAACCTTTTCGAATCTTTCTAGTGGGTTTTCACTAGTAAAATAATAATTAATGTGCATTTGGAAGGGTGGAAGGTGGAAAGGATGGAGGGGAGCGAAAAATGATTTTAAACGTTTTTGAACCCCGGAGTGCGTGAAACCGCGAAACTTTTAAGACTTGACTAAGTATGGAAAGGAGGGTCGGATATACAGAGTCATCGTAGGTATAGTCAGGCTTGCAAGTTCGAGGAGTCCAGGGACGAATTGTAGAGCACTAAAGTTTTGGGTGCAAGATGTGTACCCCAAACACGGGGCTCTAGAGTTTGATAGGGCCTATCTATGAACCTGCATTAATAAAATTGGCTAAGTATGAAAAAGAGCGGTGGTCGGTTGGACTCGTGATGTGAAGATATAGTTGGAGATGAGCATTTTTCAGTTCGCCACCCCGGCAACCTGTGAGCACAGAAATGTGACCAAGTATAGAACCAGAAACACATAATAGAGGTGAAGAACAAAAGGGAAAAATGGGTAAGTTTAGAAGAGGAAAAAGAAAGGGAGACGAGAACTTTATCCCTCACAAAACAACACTTTGTCTCATAACTATGAAGCCATAGAAAAACATTAACTATGGGAAAAACATTCTCAGCCATGAAATATAGTTGGAGCTCGATAAGCTCTGGTTCAAGTCAAAAGAGATGTTGTTTATAACTACTGCAAAATTTTGCATATTATTTTATCTCAATAGTATTTTTTGGTGGCCCAACTGTAAAACCATGTTCCAATTTGCATTTTCCAAGTGGAGATGTGTTTGTGAAGAAACCAGTGAACAAGTATGAAGAGGCTTAACTGCAGCTACAGGACCTCAAGTCTGCAAAGTTGAATTAAAAAACAATAAGAAGCATCCAACGAACCAACGAGCAAGCATGAAATAGTCTACCAGGAATGTTGGTGAAGAACAATATTGTCCAAATTTATTGCAGACAATATTGTATAACACAAATCGAAGGAATATATTGTAACATGCCTGTTAAGAAAACATTTCAGGCTGTGAGGACTAGCAGGTAAACATGTAAGACTGTGAGGACTGTGAAAAGGCCTCCCACTGTGAAAACATTTAAGGAAGTTAGAGTTTTGTGTGGTTGGCATTCTGCATATGCAATTCGAGCATCTTCATAACTCCCAGTGACAATTTTCTCTTTGCATATAAACATGTTCTGGAAGAGGATTTTGACTCAAGCATCTCAAACATTTAAATTTTTCACTTGCAAACTGGAAATAAAAAACAACAAAGAAAGAACACGAACAAAACCCACCCGTCAATGGGGAACGACAACATCAACAACATCAACAACAACAGGAAAACAAGAAACCAGTCAACAAGCAACGAGCAACCAGCAACTAGAGAACCAGTAATTCCGCCAAAGAACAATATTGCCCATATTCACTGCAGACAACATTGCAAAAGAAAAAAAAAGGACGAAAATGTATTGCAACAGGCTTGTCAAGTAATGCAATAATGAAACTACATCATCGAGACCCACTAGTGAATGGAGCAAGACCTCAACCTTTCAAAGTTGAAGAAAACAAGAGAAACCAACAAATAAAAAACCAGTGAACAAACATCAGAAGGCCCAAATGCAACTGTTGGACCTCAACTTTGCAAATTTGAATCAAACAACAATAAAAAACATCCAGTGAACCAAGGATCAAGCACCAAACAACCAACCAGGAATGTTGATGAAGAAAAATATTGGCCAAATTCACTGCATATAAGATTGTATCAAAAAAATCGAAGGAAAATGTATTGTAACATAGATGTTAAGAAAACACTTCAGGCTGTGAGGCCTGTCAAGTAAACATTTAAGACAGTGAGGACCATCCAAAGGCCTCCTACTGTGCAAACAATTAAGAAAGGCACAGTTTCCATGGTTGGTATTTTTCAATACTGGGAGAAATCAAAATCCTCTTGCAGTCCATCTTTGTATGTGATTACCATGACAAAAGAAGAAAGACTGTAATGTTGTCTTCATCTCATTCCTGATCACCAATGTTCGACACAGAACCCACCCCCATCGTAGGAACAATGACGTATAGGAAAAGGAAATAGTACTTTTTCCTCACATACAAAGATGTTCTACAAGAAGATGTTGACTCAGGCATCCCTAGTAGTGAAATTTCTCACCTGCAAATTACAAATAGAAAACAACAAACAATGAATAGGAAGCTAAATACAACACTGAAACCCATCCGTCAATGGGGAATGACAGAGGGAAAGTTCCAATCGCGGTTGTAGAAACCCAAGCATGCAAACTGCAACAATACCAATAGGCAAACAATAACAACAACAACAAGAAAACAAGAAATCAGTGAACAAGCAAGGAGCAAGCATGAACCAGTGAACCGGTAATGTTGTTGAAGAAAAATATTTCCCATATTCACTGCAAATAACATTACATAAAAAATATTGGAGGAAAATGTATTGTAATAGGCCTGTTAAGTAAACATTTAAGGCTGTGAGGCCTGTTAGGTAAACATTTATGTCTGCCATGACTGTTGTGTAAACATTTAAGAAAGAATGCAGTGTGGTAGGCCTGTTACTTACGAAAAAACAATTATTATATTATTTTATAACAATAAAAAAAAATTAGCAACAATAGTTCGAACAATAGAGGCTATGCAAAAAAAAAAATTATTCAAAGGACAAACTAATATGAACTCAACTAATAAAAAACTGAGTCTCTATGTTCAAAACTTTGGATATCCAAACATTTCAACAAAAAAATAAAAAATCAGAAAGATCGTATATGATCAAAAACTTTGGATATGCTAACATATAAAACATTGGGAATAGCAAAGATGACAATAAGACCTCCATTCTGTTATCCAATCAAATCATGACATATATGGCATTTTTTATTATACAAAATTCAATGTTTTTAGTTCGCTAGTTCCAACAATAAAGATTATGCAAATATTTTTAGTCAAAGTACAAACTAATATGAAGTCAACGAATTATCGATCGCTATAGTCCCTGTACGCCTTAGGTAGGGACTACTAAGTGAGTACATGAAGGCTTAACAAAAAATTAGAAGATAAAAAAAGAAAATATACATAATTATAAGAAGATTAATAGAACAAACAAGTGAATATGTCAGAAAGTGGCTAGTTCATGCTAAATATAGAAATTGAAAAAGTAAATAAACACTAGGTTTTAAATATAGAAATTGAGAAAATAAATGAGAAATAAAAACAACATAAATTTTTTATAATATTGGCCACATTAATAAGTACTTGTCATCATGATAGAGTTGTGGTTGAGAGAAACCCTAGATGCACAATCCTAATCCCAAGCAATGGGTCTACGTGAGGAGGGTTTCTGGATTGTTGGTGGTTGAGCTCTCCTTTCCGGACACGGATTTGGCGAGTGTCTCTGGTGCGGCTATGGATACTGATGCATGTGTTTTTTTGTGTGTATCTGGTGGGATTTGGTTTTGTGTTGGTCGAGGTTTGATCTGTTGTGCTGCATTTGGGATTTCTGGAGCCCTGTATCCAGTTATTAGCCTGTCTTTTGCGTGGATCTAGGGTTGGGTTTTTTCACATGGATCTTTTTCTTTGGTGGCTTGGGGTTTTTTTGAGGCCATCCTTTCTCACTGCCATTTTTTCTCTATGGGTGGCCCCTCTCTTTTGGAAGTCATATATTTTGTCTCCTTTTGATATCCCTCTCTAGTTTAGGGGAATTTTTCATGGTTTGATGTATTCCCTCTGCTCTGTGGTTCTTGTTTCAAAGTTATTTATGTTGAGTTATGAATATTTGATGTCAAGATTTGAGGTTTTGGTTCCTCTCTTTTTGAGAGGAATGTATGTTGCTCTGACCTGGTCCATATTTCTTTTGGGTTTTATTTGGAGGCTTTCATTGATGTTTTCTCTCGGCAAGGTTTTGTAGGGTTTTCCCACTCTTGTTTGCAGTTCCTCTCTTTGGTTTTGTTGGTTTGTTTAGGGTATCATGTAAGCTCATATCAAGGCCTTTTTGGAGGGTGTTGGTTTCTCTCTCTTCCTCATATCAGATGGGGGTTTTGGCTAGATATTTGAGGTCCTTTCTAAGGGTGTGCAATGTTGATGCATTGATTATTTGAGGTCCTTTTTTAGGGAGTGCATTTTTTTGGTTTCTCTTTTTTTGGTGTTTGTAGGATGGGGTCTTCTTTGGTGCCACTAAATTTTGGTTCTGTTAATGTGAGAGATTCATACTACTATGACCTATTCCTTCTGGCATCTGGGGTTTTCTTTGGGATTGTTTTCCTGAAATGTTTTTTGTGGAGGGGCTTCTTGTTCTTCATTGGTAATTTTCCGATTTATTTTGGGTTTTTCCCAACTCATTTATTGTATATTTCTTTGTGTATTATTAGCCAGCTTCAAGTCCCCTTCGGGATTCTATTTTCTAATCACTTTACCCATGTTTGGGTCGTGCTTAAGGAACCTACAAAATGCAATTTGGTTCTCTTTGAATGGAGAGAATTACACTTGTTTTCATGGAAAACTAAGTACTTGTCATCATAAACATTAAAATAAAAATATGTAAAATTGGTTACATCAAAATCACATTAGTTGGGAAATTAAAATAACCTTATGTTGGGGCAGGTAATTTTGGGGTTCAGTGTAGTAAAGGAGGCTAAGAAATAAGTAATGGATCAAGGAAGCAACGCATGCCAGGAAAGAAGGGAAAGCAATGCGACATAAGGGAAAATGAAGTAGCACTCCAAGAAATAAGGAAGATCAGTGCAGAGTCAAACAAGGAAGGGTTGGATCGAAGGCTAACTGCACAGAAGACAGATAGAAAGTGGACAAGTTGAGTCCGCTTTGAATTAGGGTTTTGAGTCATGATCTAAAGGTTTTTACCCATTTTTTAATATAAATAGAGGATGTATGAAGTAGCTAGGGGTGTCAATTATGAGATCTTATCTTAGAGCTTGTGTGTGAAGAACCTACTTTTGGAGAGCTTCTGAGTCTTGAGTCGAAGTATCTATTTTGTTGAGAGTTGTGTATCTCAGATAGAGTTAGTGTTGAGATGTAATTGAGGGTTAGGTCACAAGTTTTGGAGCTTGGTGTGACACTGGTCAACCTCACCATTCACAAACTTATGATGTAATGTGTGTAGCACAAGACCTTTTTGATGAAGAATAACAATAAGAAGCATAATATATTTGTGGACGTATCTCAGAGGGGTGAACCATGGTAAAAATGGTGTCTCTATGTGTGTTGTGTCGATACTATATTCTTAATGATGAATGAATGGATATATGAATGCATCTATTAGAGTTTATTGATAGTTTTCACTAGAATAATCATGCAAAATGAATGTTATTGAATGGATAAAATAGTATATCTGATGAATGCTATGGTAGAATGCATGTTAAATTAGAAGTAGAAGACGAAGAGCATCCCCAATCCATTCCATGACTGTAGAAACATGTGTCTTGTAGTCACCCATAATCCATCTTGAGTGAGACTGTGTTGTACACTCTGTTCATGGTGTAGCCTTCTGGTTTACCAGAAGGGCTGATGGTGAATAGGGTTTTGTTGGAGAACTAAGGTAGAACCCAGGTGAACTCATACATCCAAAAAATGGTTATGTTGTTGGATGGAACTCAGAAGAACATCCTAGAAGGGGTTTGATGAAGAGAATGCAGTGGTAAACGGGGATGTTTATGACATGGAATCATATAAAGCAAGAGATTGAAATATGGTTGGAGACAAAGCAGGTAGAGTTTGCACAGAAAGATAACAAAAGTTTCATATATACGTTGTGCCAGTATCTGTAGAGGTATGTGTTTACTGATTTGCATGAGGCATATTTCTATTATTTTCTAGAGTTATTACAGGAGCGGTTATTGAGGTTGAAGGATACCCATCCAAATAATCAGATAAGTCCATTCGATTGGACTGCTAAGAACACTGTATGGTTGGAAAGGGTTAATAATAAATTCACACACAATGGATTTTTGGTTATACAATATTACTGTGGGGTTTATTAATGAATTTGCAGTAGATACATAAAATTCATATACTGCTGCAGAGTAGGATTTCTTGAGGGGACCCAAAGGAAGGTACATCATGTATCTTTACACATCGATCAAGATCTTATTGCATGATAAAGGCGTGATGACCATGGAATCAAACAACTAAATAACTCTGCATGCATGAGGGAGTTGGGGGAATCACTAAGGAAGATATAAGATATGGAGAGGAATTTGGACAGAGGCCAGAAGAAGGAAGTAATGGACCCTATAATGATGGATGAGGAATAGACCAGGGAAATAATAAGGAAAGTAGGAGTGACGCGCAACATACGATCCTACCAGTATAAGATCAATAGTGAAAAGAGAGAAGTATCTGAGCGAGAGGGATTGTACAGTGATGAGGAAGAGGTATAAGATCTCTATGTGATAGGGAAGATTAAGGAAATATTGTGTGCTACAAATGAGAGGAAAACCAGAGGTCATGGATCCAGTGCATAAGAAGGCTCTCCATTATGTATCTAAATTAGTGTGCAACCCACAACCCCATGTGTGACTAATACATATGAAGAATAAAAATAGGTTAAATAGAAAGTGATTAGTGGTAGAAGGATTTTTATAGGATGAGGGTCTAGTGAAAACTCAAGAAAAAGTGTAATTTCAACAAGTAGCAGTCAAGTATATACATTGCGCAGAGGTGGTAGTACAACAAAATTCACAATGGAGGGACAAGATCCAACTATTAGGTTACCAGAGTTTCAAGGAGAAGGGTCAGAGGACCCATGAAAGAACTTGTTTATCTATGGAAATATTTGGGCAGCCAAACATATTACAAATGAAGATAAAAAGGTTGTGCAGTTGGCAATCACATTCAGATACTATGAATTATACCGGTACATGGGTCTCGTAGTAAATAACCCAGTAGGAGCACCTACAACTGTTGGATAAGTGAAGAGGCAATTAATCATTGAATTTCAGAAACCAAGTTTAGAGGATCATTTCATGAATGAAATGATAGAGATTAAGAGGAAGCTAGGAGAATCAATCTGGGAGGTGGACCAGAAGTTCAAAAGGCTAAAAGGTAAGCTAAAGTACCTTATTACTGATATGCAACATAGACATTTTTTTGTTAACTCTTTATTGCCACACTTGAAGTTTCCTTTAAGGTAGCATAAATTCCAGAGTCAGGTTGAGGCTCTGCAAGCAGCCTTAGAGTTAGAGGAAAATCAATATAAGTAGACAGATCCAGTTGTAGAAGAGCTAAGACAAGATCTGAAGAACTTGACATTTCAGTTAAATCATAATAAAGGTAAGGATAAAAGAAAATATATTTGGTGTACACAATGTAAGATAGAAGGTCATCATAAGAATGAGTGTCCAGTATGTGTGCAGTATATAGGAGTGGGTATGCCAAACCCTTTATATTCAGAAGGAACATGGTGTGAGATATGCAGAACACATGTGCATGATCCCTATCACTGTCCCATGATGCAAAAGTATCAGACAATAATGAAGAGTACATTTTGTATTTTTTTCAAGTCAGTTGAACATGAAGACAGACTACAAAACCTTGGAGATAATGAAGTAGAAGACATCAAATTCATATAGGGTTTTGGTTGAGTTAATGAAAACACAAACTGAATAGAAGCCACATCATAACAACGTGCAACAACCACAATATAATATCACGTAGTAGTTTCAAGTACAACCACAGTACAACAATGCGCAACGGTTTGGAGCACCACTGCAGTACAACAACACGTAGCAGTGTGCAATGCCACCACAATACAATAACCCACAACCATAGTACAATCAGGGACCTCATTTGATACATAATTGGATCCAAGAGCCAGATAGGGCTCATAAAGGCCTAAAAATCAAAGTGCTCAGAATCGCTTCAAAATGGACATGTGCGTAGGCCTCGTTGATACAAACCCAATGCAACTTGAACAGGATAAAAAAGACATTGTATGCTCCAGATATCATGATATTTTCATTTGGCCAAACATGCAAAAATATGTTGATTATACAGTCCGTACATTGCCAGGTGGTAGTTAACTATACAGGCAGTATGACCATACAATTGTCGTGGAAGGTATAGTGTGATGATGTGGAAAGTGTGATGACTGGGCATACAGACTGATGACATGTCAGACAGGTAGACCAATTAGAGTGTGACAGATGTCACCACTACAAGGGTGAAACATGGCACGTCCGTACGACTGACATGGAAGGTCCGTACAACTGTACGAAACGTGGAAGACGTGGAAGGTACAATGTCATGAAACCAAGGTAGACAACTGGATGAATGGATGCTTGACATGTGGTTTGATTTTAGTGAATAACTTGGTGCCACGTGGCACCCATTTATTCATCGTTGATTTGTGGAAAAAATATTGGACTTTATGGGGTTTGAACCCGCGACCTCGGGCATGGGTGGAAGCAACTTGGCAGGGTCGGGCTAGCCAGCCCACCCATGGTGGTTCTTATTAAACATAGGCTAAACATTTTATTTAAAGTGTTTACGTTGTGATATCGATGGAAAATAGGGCCAGGGACTAGCCCCCAACCCCGATGCAATACTCCACATGAACCATTCATATGTCTGTTCATTGTAACCTACAGTCTATTGTGTTGGCTCGTAAGAAATATTGCTATGATTTATGCCTCAATCACGCTAGATTACCATATGAGCCGGTGTATAACAGTTCAACGCAGATATGTGGTGGTTAGCCCCGGTCGGTCGGGCTAGCCCGACAACCAAGGGGCATAACCATGGGCCACAACCAGGAGCCAGGTGTATTTCGAGCACGTGGAGCAGAATCCTTAGGCCACATGGCCTTACATGCGACCAAGGGACAGATTTTGAGGGCCAAGAATCAAAGGGGCTAGTGTACCAACCAACCCTTGGACACTTGGATGCACCCACATGACCAGGGGTGTGGAGATAAACAAGATGCACCCTAATATTTGCATAAAGTGGGTTTATTACTATACTATATGATTTTTTTAATGGATTTTAGACTGATATTGAGGATTTAGTCCATTATTGAGGGATCTAGGGCCATTTTTGAGGCCAGATCTTGGGGGAAAGTTGGGAGATGGTTACCAAATTCAGTCCTATACAAACCATAGGATATTGAAGCCATGGGAGGAGGTTCAAAACAATTTTATGATGAAGAATTATTGATCCAAAGCCATTTTTATGCAGGGAAGCCGTTGATGAGAGCACCTTTACGGGCCATTTTTGGGAGCTCTAGTCATCCGTTTTTAGTGCCATTAGTTTTGCTGGTTTACAGAGATCTGGTAGAACAAGACCAGATTAGTTTGTAATCCTTTTGGAACTATTGTGATGCATTTTTAAATCTTCAAAAATAATTAAGAAAGCCTCACCCACTGAGACGTAGGCCCAGAGACGTAGGCAAGATTGTCGAACTCTGTTATCACTTTGGTGTTTTATGGTTTGTTGTTCTCATGCTTAAGTTCAGATATGTACATTGCTTTATGGATGTCATGTTTCCTTTATAATTATTCCTCTTTCATTCAATTCCTAAATGGTTAATTAACACATGATAAATAAGTCAACCATTGTCATTTAAAAGATCTTTTTGGATCAAGTGGTATCAGAGCTAGTTGATAGTTGGATTTTGATTTTACATGTTTACTAGGGAAAAACACATATCAGTTGGGAAAATGGCATCTAAAGAGGGACTTTCTCAAGATGAGAAGGATATGTGAAAAACTCTCTTTTCCATGTCAGAGATGGTGAAAGTGTTGTACGATAACTACTTGAGATGAAAGAGGTTGGTTCAAGTGAAAACTTCAAAGAAAAACAAAAGTGAAGACAAATTGAAGGAATTTCCTTCTACAATGAATTCAGAAAACATGTACGAGGTATGAAGTGGAATTCATTCATCAATTTTTCATAGTTCCCATCAAGATAGTTCTTTTGGTGCATTTGAAAAACATACAAGAAGTATAGGTTTGAAATTGCTAATCAAGATGGGTTATGAAAGAAAGGGCCTTGGAAATAAGGGCCAATATATCGTTAATCCCATTGAGGTTGTGGAAAGACCTCATTATTTAGTATTGGGATATGGAGAAGTGGATATTGGAGAATCCTCCAAGATGGGCTCCAAAACATCAGAAGAAAGTAATGTTTCGAATGATCAGCCTAAGTCGTTGTAGGATCGATTCACGAAAGGTGATGATGTATCACTCCATGATTGTGATAGCGAATGCAAGTCCTCTCCAAAACAAAGTGAAGATCAACAAGAAAGGAAACTTATGTCGACCAGGAAGGAGACACGACATAAAGACTCAACTCCACAACAAAATAAAGAGAAGGGAAAACAAATTTGGATGCCAAAAACTAACTGCACTTATTGCAACAGGGGTAGACATTAAAGGGCTAATTGTTGGAACCTTAATCCTGAGCTTCGTACAAAGAAGGATAAAAGGATTGTGCATGTAATCATGAAGGAAGAAGGATTACCAACGAAGAAAGAGGAACACCATGAAGGAAATAAAACAACCACTTGGTTTTTCCAGAAGTGGATGTCACATCTTCATTGTATTTTGCTTCCATTAATGTAATCACACATGTTGAAATTATGACCTGTTATAACATCATTTTGAACAACATAGTGTTTTTTTTTTGTCCTTATGAGTATGTAATCAATAATTTCCATTGTTTAACCTTTTGAAGGACCAAAAGGTCTTTAGTGAGGAGGTGTGATCTAGAATTGGATCTAGGAGCTAGATAGGGCTCAGAAAGGCCTAAAAATAAAATTGCTCAGAATCTCTTCAAAACCAACATGTGCGTAGGCCTCATCGATACAAACCCAACACAACTTGAATGGGCTCAAATGGACGTTGTATGTGCCAGATATCGTGATCCGTTCATTTGGAAAAACATGCAAAACAATGTTGACTGTACAGTCTGTACAGTGCCACGTGGTAGTTGAATGTACATGCCGTAAAGATGTACAAATGATGTGGCAGGTACAGTGTGCTGACATGGCAAGTGTGATGACATGGAAAGTGTGTTGACTGGACATACAGAAAGATGACATGTTAGAGAGGTGGACCAATTAGAGTGTGACACGTGTCACCACTGCAAGGGTGACATGTGGCACATCTGTATAGTTGATGTGGCATGGACATACATTCGTATGACATGTGGAATACATGGAATTTATAGTGGCATGACACCTGGGCAGACAACTGGACGAATGGGTGCTTGACACATGGCTTGTTTTCGGCGAATAGTGTGGTGCCACATGGCCCAGTCCTGGGCTTCCATGTGGCACCCATTTATTGGTCATCAGTTTGTGGAAAAAATATTTGACTTTATGGGGTTTGAACCCGTGACCTTGGGAATGGGAGGAAGCGACCTGGCAAGGCCAGGCTAGCCAACCCGCCTGTGGTGGTTCTTATTAACCATAGGATAAAAAAATTATTTAAAGTGTTTACGTTGTGATATCAGTGGAAAATAGGGTTGGGGGCTAGCCCCCAGCCCCGACACAATACTCCACATGACCCATTCATATGTTTGTTCATTGTAACATGTAGTCTATTGTGTTGGCACGTGGGAATTATTTCTATGATTTATCCCTCAAGCACAGTGGATTACCATATGACCGGGTGTATAACGGTTCAACGCTGATATGTGGTGGTTAGCCCCGGTCAGTCGAGATATCCCATCGACCAAGGGGAATAAACATGGGCCACAACCAGGAGCTAGGTGTAGTTCAAGCACATGGAGCAGAAGCCCAAGGCCACATGTCCTTACACACAATCGAGGGCCAAGAATCAAGGGGGCTAGCGTGCCAGCCAGTCGTTGGACACTTGGATTCACCCATATGAATAGGGGCACAGAGATAAAGGGGATGCACTCTAATATTTTCATAAAGTGGGTTTATTACTATACTATATGATTTTTTTAATGGATTTTAGCCTGATATTGGGGATTTAGTCCATTATTGAGGGATCTTGGACCCTTTTTGAGGCCAGATCTTGGGGGGAAGTTGGGAGATGGTTACCAACTTCAGGCCTATATAAAACATAGGATCTTGAAGCCATGGGAGGAGTTTCAGAATAGGTTTATGCTGAAGAATTATTGAGCCAAAGCCATTTTTATGCAGGGAATCCATTGCAGAGAGCACCTTTGTGGGCCATTTTTGGGAGCTCCAGTCATCTGTTTTCAATGCCGTCAGTTTTTTTGGGTTCCAGAGATCTGGTAGAACAAGACCATATAATTTATTAATCCTTTTGTCACTATTGTGATGTATTTTTAAATATTCTAACAGAAATAAGAAAGCCTCACCCACTAAGACAAAGGCTCAGAGACGTAGGCAAGATTGTTGATCTCCTTTATCACTTTGGTGTTTTATGGTTTGTTTTTCTCATGCTTATGTTCATATATATATATAGTGATTTATGGCTGTCAGTATAATACACCGTGTGGAGATAATCAAGGTAACAAAGGAATCTTTAGAGGAGGAGGTCGTGGAGGCAGAGGATTTGGAGGAGGTAGAGGACATGTAGTTTGTCACAACTGTCAAAAACCTGGACACTATGCAAGAGATTGTCGAAAGTCATTTGTGACATGTATGTATTGTCACACAGTAGACTATGAGATAGAATATTATTAGACACTGTGGACAAATATACAGGACAAGAGGAACTAGAAAAATCAGAACATCCAATGGATTGTTGTAGAAAATAGAGAAGAGGATGGGAAAAAGATCAACATAGTTACTAGAGGTGGAGCCAAAATAGGAGAATATGAAACAAAGAAGGATCATAATCAATACCAATGGGTTAGTAAGAATACAATGCCTCGACAAAAGTTTAATGCACACAAAGAGAAAGAGATATTCAAAGAAGCTAGGTAGGATATTATAAAAGAAAACATTGTGTCTACTTTAGGAAAAAATCTAGTAGATTAGGTACCAATATGACATGCTTCCATTATCTGATCATATCAACAAAGAGAAGTCTTCAGAGAAAGTAAGTAACTTAAGAAACTTTTTGGGGTCTTGTGTAAAATTACTGAATGATAAGAATTCTTTACAAGTACTATAGAGTTTGTTAGAAAAGTGTAATTCTAGGGAAGAAGGGGTAAAGAAAGTGGATCAGGTCTGTAAGAAGAGACGAACAAGTAGAGAATTCAAGTTGAATGCAAACAATGGAGATTTCAATGTGGGGGATATCACACTAGACTTAGGGTCTGAAGTTAATGTTCTGCCAAAAAAGACATGGGAAGTTATGGGAGAACCTCAATTGGGGTATTCATCTATTTAGTTGAAGTTAAAAAATCAACTTAGAGTGGTGCCAATTGATATATTGAAAGGGATTCTAGTATATATAGATGGTGTGTGAACCATGGCAGACTTTGAAGTCATTGACATAGTAGCAAATACCTCACCATATCCATCATTTTTGGGTCTGGATTAGGATTTTGATAACCAAGCTATTATCAATTTGAAGACAAGGAAGATGCTATTTGAATTTGGATAATAAAGAGTTATTGTGCCATTGGATCCCTCAGAAGGAGGAAGGTATGTGGAACCTACAACATAAAATTTTATTACATAAGATGCCAATCAGTTGTACAGAACTACCGTGCACGAAGAAGATTACATGAACCCAACTATAGATGGAATGCTCAGTTGGAGGAGTAATAGTTATTGTGCTTCAGAGTCTGAAATGGGATTGGAGAACTAGCAGTAGCGATTACATGAATTATCCACCTGAAGATGTGCCAAAATGACATGCACGTTGAGATGGGTTGGTATAGAGGTAAGGGAACCTCCTACTTTTATGGTCTAAATGACTTAGAAGAATTTCTAATGAAGTTTGAATTAAAAGTAGTAGAAAATCGAATATTTCCAGTACTATATATCTCTTTGAAATCCACACCTTCTCATTGGTGGGAAACACATAAAGAGAATATTAATAATTGGTATCAATGAAAGAGGTTACTGCGCATTATATTTGGCATCGAGTAGGAGAACATATTTCTAGAGAAATATGATGGATTTGAACAACCCAAAGAACGCATACACATGTGTATGGTCTAATGGAGATTTCTACTGTAGCTCACCTTTTCAGCTACCAAGGTTTAATCGCTATTAAGAGAAGGTTATAACAACACTCTATACATAACTCATTTAAGCACAGAGTAAAACATATTATTTACTGCTATGATTAACAATCCATAGCATTCCATATTAATTCGTATACACAGCGGAAATCATGATAACATAAACAGTAGAGTCATGCAAAACATGATAAAAACATAATCAG
>SNQJ01S0010583.1:36879-51320 GCA_010110895.2 Picea sitchensis | reverse complement strand
TTGCGTATGAGTGATGATCAACACAATGCTCGTCTTGCTAATTATTTTTCTTGTATGAATGAAAACCAAACTAGCACAAGCAAAAGTCACACAAACAATACACCCTTTCGTAGAAATCAAAACGAAAAGCGAAAGAAAAGAAACAATCAAAGATAAAAACAAACTTCAAACCCAAAAAGACAAGGTTGAAGAACACTGATCTTGACTAAAATCAAGATGAAGGGGTCTGTAGGCCTTTGATGACCTTCACCAGGGTTTTTACTCAGTTGATGAGGAGAGAAAACAATGCACGGGTTTCGAACTTCACTCAACAGGAAAAACTCAATGAAAATGGTGAAGAAGGCTACAAGATCCAACTAAAAAGATGTTTATTCTTCAAAAAGACAGATGTCAAGGCTGAAAGGGAAGAAACATTGACTCACAAGGTCACTCAGCAGAGGAGACACAGAGGCAAAACCTTAACAGGGCAATTCTGGAAGGTTTTTTGAGACAAAGAGGGTTGGCGCTCTGTTTCCAAAGGCAAGGAGCATTATAGCGCTCTGTGCAAGGGTATGGGGGAGCGCTGGCACTCTGTTAACACTGGGACAGGGGCGCCAGGGTCTAAAAATCCCAAAAATGTCAAAAAATTCCAAAAATTGAAATTCAAACTCGACAATTATGCTGAGTATGATGGGACAAGGAGCCAACATCTCATGAAACCAATCAAAAGAGGAGTGAACCAGGTCTGAAATAATCAAGGGATAGAACAAGGTCAATGAGTAGAAAATCAAAACAAGAAGTTTTGATTTGAGGCTATCTCCCCAGCGGAGTCGCTAGTTTCTGTTGTAGGAAAATCTCCCTGCAGATAGGTAGATCGCCTCTAAGAGCTTGACCTTAACCCTAGACAGAAAAATGGTTAACGTGGACACTGAATTCCTTTCAAATCTATCTAAACTAATACATGAGAAGGAAGGATAACAAAAGTACCTCTTTATCGACGTTTGTCCCTACACACTCCGAGTTGCGCTCCAATCCTTTGCTCCTCGCTGATTTCTGCAGACAAACAAGATACAACTAATTCCTACTCTATTGATATTAGCTTGAAAACAGATCTATCAATTAATGATAAGTTCATGTAACATCAGACACAAACTAGAAAGAAACAGGCCAAGCGTGTCATATTGATGAGAAATAACGACAGCAATACTTACAATCGTAGATGCGAATGCGACAGCTTCGTCAAGTCCCCTTCATCTAACCCTTGCTCGAAAGATCCACAACCTGGTTGACAGCAGCTTCACTGATCACTTCTCCTTTGGCTGACTGTGTGTTTC
Organism: Picea sitchensis; assembly: GCA_010110895.2. Classification (NCBI taxonomy): domain Eukaryota; kingdom Viridiplantae; phylum Streptophyta; class Pinopsida; order Pinales; family Pinaceae; genus Picea; species Picea sitchensis. Next base: position 50,007 of record SNQJ01S0010583.1, on the reverse strand, counting down.
CTATGAGATCATAGATTTCATGCTAGCAATTATTCCCCCAATCAGCTCCAACACCACTTATGAGATCATAAGTTTGGTGTAATTCTCCATTTTCCATCCTCTTTCACCATTATAAAGCTTGCTTATATAGCCTTGGAGAGGCTTCAACCACTTGAGATATCTTTGGGGAAGTTGAGGATTTGCCTCCTTTAGTTGAGGATCTTCCCTAAGATCATGGATGGACTAGGGATTCGAATCCAACTGCCTTCCAAGAATGAAAAGATGCTTCCCCCATTCATCTCAACAGCTTAACAACTTCCCAGAATAGGTAGCGCTCCCTCAAAAGGGCCATCAGAGCATTGCAATGCTCCCTAGTAGGCTTTAGGGGGTGCCAACGCTCTCAAAATCTATAGTGCTCCCTCAAAAGGGCCAGGGGAGCGTTATAACGCTCCCTGACAGTGTAAGGGGGAGCGTCGGTGCTCCGAGACAATGTAAGGGGGAGCGCTCCTCTCCAAAAACTCAGTTTTTGAGGTGCTTTCAGATGGAAAAAGGTTTGCAAGCCTGCTGACTCATTTCTCCTCTTCCAAATCAAATTTTTGAGGTGTTTCAAGTGTCCTTCTCATGTCGTTATAGGCATGACATAGGCATCATGGCAGTATGATTCCCTGACACTTTACGACACTTGTGAGCAACATGCGACACTTGCGACCTTGTGAGCAAAATGCGACACTTGTAACCTTTGTAATGACGACACTTGCGACACTATCAAAGTGAGTAATTTTGATGTGTAACACCTATCTGAGGGAAGGAGGATCTGGCGAGGTGTGCGTAGATCTCTTGTCCTATGCAGAGTGGGTTCTTGTGGCTCTGTGCTTGTAGAATATTGAAAGAAGACAATAAAGAAGAGAAGAGTTGGTGGACGTAGCCCCACACTAGGGTTAACCACACATATATTGTGTTGTGGTTTCTTTGTGCATTATAGTGTTTATGTTATTGATGTGATTTATGCTTAGTGTAGTGATATATTCTAGATGCATTTGATATAGTATCTTAGTGATTATTAATGTGAATGAATGCTAGATATGATCTATTTATATATTCTAAGTGATTAGATGTATTAGATCCTATTGAATATTGCATTGCTCTGTAACTAGGATTTTGACCTGCGATGTGAATAAGGGTTAAATACTGATGAATGCTAACTGCTAAGTTCTCTTTTAAGTGTTGTAATCACATATCTGTGTCCCAAATAGGTTGTAGACACTTGATTCATGCAACCATCCCTGTCTCTACCTCGGATGAGACTTCATATGCTTCTCAGGTGTTGCTGAAAAGGCCGGTAGTTAGGGTTTTGTTGGTGCGTTATTGAAGCGCTGAACCCTGGGTCTGCCCCTGTGCCAACAAATGGTTCTGTTGCAGAGACCTGAAACTGTGATTGTTGGGAACTGAAGAAAATAAATCTATGTGTGTATATATGTTGCTTTAGTGCGCAATATTATACTTGACTGTGAAGCTTTGTGATAAGAAAGGAATCAGATCTGAAGAAAAGAGGTAAGATCTTAAATTTTTGTGCTCTGAGAAAGGTAAGATAAGTGAAAAATTTTGTTTCAAAAGAATGGATCTAGGTATTTCTAATATATTTTGTCCTAGTCTAAAAACTAGGGCACAACTAGAAGAAAGAAGATTGGATATGAGTAGATTTGATAAGAATAGTGCAAGATATGTTATTCCTATGCATAGAAAGAATGTTTGGACTAACAAATGGATGCAGGATCCTAGAAAGATTTTTTTTCAGGTTAGTTACTGTGATCCCAGTGAACAGTACAAAAAAGGTTGGGGTTCATTTAAAAGAAAGAGAGGACTAACTCTTTGCTATAGTTGCAGAAGATCGGGACATCTTTCTAAGGAATGCCTTGGTAGAGGTCCTAGTTGTCTTTGTTGTAAAGCTATGGACCATGAAGTTTTGTATTTCCCTAGAATGATTGTTAAAGTTGAAAAGATGAATATGAGACAAGAAAACCATGAGATAGGCCAAGAAACTAAGGATATGATAGAACCCTAGAAAGAATCAGAGACTGTATTATTACAGATAAAAGAAACCCTGAATGATCATAGAGATATCAACTTATCATAGATATTAAAATAGAAGGAGTGCATAGAAACAAGAATAGGAGACTTCTACATAGACAATGTTCTGAATGAGGAAAACCAGATGAATATCATGACAAAAAGAACTTGGGAAATTTTGGGAAATCCTGCTATGGTTCCTTCATTAGGAGGAATAAGATTATTTAGAGGAAAGATGATAACCCTATGTGGAATACATACCTAGACATCTATGAGTGCTCATGGAACTTCGACATAAAAAGAATTTGAGATCGTTAAATTTGTTGAGAACAACGCCCCATTTGCTATTTTACTAGGAAAAACCTGGATTGAGAAAGATCAGACATGAAGGAAACAAGAAGAGGAGGATCTAGAACATAAAAATAAAGAACTAAAGGATTTCATGGCTAGAAGAATAGCGCACTTACTGAAAGAACAAGAGGACTAGTTGAAGCTACTGAGGACCAGATATCTGGATGTCGGATTTGAAAGAACACAGGAATACTTGAAACACCTATATGTACAAGAGAGTAGAGCACCTACCCCATAAAGAGAATAAGTATTACCCTCAAAACCTATGAAATACCCTCCACAGTGTGAAGTTACTATGCCAAGAGGAGATAAGAACAATAATGGAAAGAGGAAACCAGTGACTCAGATTACAGGAAAGAAAGCCAGAAATCTCAGCAAGAAGAAAGAAAAGTTAGAAAAGTTACAGGAAGTTCCAGGGAGGACTTCACAGAAGGAAGGTTTTCATAAATGGAACTTCGTTGGGATAGCAGAACAATGAAGATTGGCACTTCGCCACGATGAACCAATATGACCGTTGGTGGCATCTTGATCGTTAGCCTGACGCTCCAGAATGGATCGAACCACAGTCATGGCCAGAAATATCGCCATTAGACCGTTGGGACCGCACCATAACGGATGGAATTGCATTGATTGAGGTGTTTATGCACGTTGGAGGAGTCCATTATGACATTGTCTATTTATCCCATTGAGCATTGCACTGAGAAAACTTTTGCAAATTGTGATTATCTGAGCCCACATAGAACTAGTTTCTTTCACGCAGTGCCTATTGAGAGCTAGCCATCCATTCTGTTACCATGATTGTTTGATCACTGACCTGTGATACGTGATCTCGAGCATGCATGTAGGGTGACTTCAGCGAAGTAGAGAAATCTGTCAAAGAGATCCTCATAGACCTCATTAATGAGAAGGTCAGGTCTATAGAAGTCCAAGCCTTGTTGATGACAGGAGTGAAAGCATACCCATCGACTGCTCGTGGATCAAGACCATCCTGAGTTATGATAGAGAAATGAACCAAGCATCGTGATGACTTGGAGAATGAAAATCTCATCCCATATATCCTACCCAATTATATCCCACCTCTGGCTGGCGCAGTGAGTCGTGACAGTGTACTGAGGGACTTCGACTACACCTTGATTACTGCATACATATCGAAGGGGATATGCATAGTAGGACCACAGTTAGGACAAATCATGATGTTGAATATCAATGAATTCAACTTGGGAGATCACAAGAACCATGGAATGCTCGCCCCACACAACTATTTAACCAGGAACAAGGGGAAGAAGTCGAAGATCATCCCCCAACCCTGGAATATGGACATCACGAGGTCCACTATCCTGAACATGATGAAGATACCACACTTTGGAATGCATCATGAGGTTAACGGGTGAGTTAAACTCCTATTGTCTTGCTTCAATGGAGTTTATCTATGGTTGGACATATGCATCACTGTAGATCTGACGTTGATCCATCAGATTGTAGAAATTTTAATACAAATTATGTATTGCATGGATTCTCCTGATCTAACAATTATATGACACTGTTAAATACAAAATTGATTCTACTAATATTCTTGCAGAATTTAAAACAGGATCGCCAATTGCAATATCAAGAAGTAAGATCAATCACACATAACACATATTTTTTACCAGGAAAGCATAAATATAAAAAACCCACTATCATATATTATGTATATATCATGGATCATGAAACAATCCCATACAAAACTCTAATCCAAGAGCTATCAGTACAATATACAATCGTCTCACACTGTCATACAAAAATTGGCAAATGCATGTGCCAATTTACTACCTCCAGACATCCTGCCTCCTCTGCGCAATCCCTGCTGATGGAAATCCATGCACTGAATGAAATCCTCTTGCCTAGGCTATGAAATCCTCATGGGAACATCCAATGTGCATGTGGTTTCATGAGTGCAGTCACTAATGTCACAATTGATAGTCAAACTGTCCCTTTCACCTGTTATCTCAACTAGGTCTCCACTGGATCTGACATGCATGTAGTTAACAATGACAAATCTTCAATTGCATGTGATATCACTTATTTTGAATTATTTAACAATTAATTCACTGATATCTCACCAGTGTAAGTTTAGTTACAACTAGTACAACTAATATTAACTCACTTAACTGAGTTAAACTACTTCACAACTCACATAAATACACATCCAACTCTATTACAACTTCGAATCACTCAGATACAACTAATTCAACTTGCATGTCCCACGAGTCAACCTTTGAAATCAAATTTCCTATAGCTAATTGATTTTCCACTTCAGTTAACTGATCTAACTGAGAAAGTGTTCTCGTTGGAAGTCCAGTAGATATTTGTTGCATGATTTTCAAGGCTCTATGATGAAGATGGCCCAATTGCATGTGCCATAATTCTCCCTCATCCCAGCTCACCACATTTTCTGCCTTTCCCATCATGGAAGTGCAGCCATCTACCTCTATCTTGTAGATATTCTTAACTCAAATCCCTATCTTCTTGACTTGACCCTTGTTTTATGTCGCAGGAAAGTTTTTCCATCGCTGAAAATAACATCGTAATCTCTATCCTCCAACATTGCGAATGAGACCAAGTTTTTCTTCAGACCTAGAACATGCATAACATATTTCAATTGAAATGGTTTACATGACTCCCTCTGAAAGGTAATGGCCATACCAATTCCAGTCGCACTGTATCGTCCATCATCGTCGATCTCAATATGCATTTTGAGATCTTTCTCCTCCAAGTCATTGAAAATATCCTTATCTCCCTTCATGTGGAAGGAAGCGCCACTATCCAAATACCACACTGATCCCAATGCACTTGATCCCATGCATGAAATCAAGGAGAATTCAAGTTCAAATTGTGAGACAAGGGCCTCACCAGTTGAAGCTCCAGCAACCTTCTTGTTCTTCTTTTTCTGCAGGCAGTTAGTAGCGAGATGCCCATGTTTGTGACAGTGAAAACACTTCACTTTGGACAACTCTAGCTTCTTACCTTTAGACTCGGATTTTGAATGGAATTTATTCCCCTTCCCTTTCCTTTCCTTGGCAGCCAAAGAACAATCCATGTTTTCATCATGCTTTGATGAAGAGCCATCTTTGGTGTTCCACCTGAAATCCTCTTGCTCTAGATCCGACCATAGTCGTTCCCAATATGGCAATTTTTCCCTTCCATTGATAGAGTCTCGATAACTGTGCCAACTCTTGGGAAGTCCTAGGAGAGCCAAGATCATCAAATCATCATCATCGAATATTATTCCCACACTCCCCAACTCATCCCGACATTGAAAAAACTTTGTGAGATATTTTGGAATGGAATCGCCCTTCTCCATCTTGATCTTCCTGAGTTTATCTTTGAGCGCCAATTTCCTATGGTCGCTGCTATTTTGGAATAGATCCATCAAAGTCTTCCACATTGCATATGACATGATTTTCCCATGGAGGCTTGAGACAATGTGGTCTCATACTCCCTCCAATAGGATCCTCCTCACCTTTGCCACTTTCTTTTGTCCTGCATCAAGATTTGTAACGTCTGCAACATCTAGCTTAAGAACATCTTTGTCAATTAATTCCTTCAAGCCATTGTCTTTGAGTACTTCCTCCATCCTGTTATTCCAAGAAATGTAGTTAGAACTACCCTTGAGTTCATACTCTAACCTTAGGCAATTGAAATCCATTTCGATCTTGAATCAGCTGTAGCATCGAGAAAGTCTTTTTGCAAATTCAAATTCTATACAATCACAAACTTAGCTTCTCCAATCTTCTGCGCTCTAATACCATGTAGAAATTTTAATACAAATTATTTATTGCTTGGATTCTCCTGGTCTAATATTTATATGACACTCTTAAATACATAATCACTTCTACTAATATTCTTGCGGAATTTAAAACACGATCGCCAATTGCAATATCATGAAGAAAGATCAATCACACATAACACAGATGTTTTATCGGGAAAGCATAAAGATAAAAAACCCACTATCATATATTATGTATATATCATGGATGATGAAACATTATCATACAAAAATCTAATTCAAGAGCTCTCAGTACAATATACAATCGTCTCACACTGTCATACAAAAATTGGCAAATGCATGTGCCAATTTACTGCCTCCAGACAACTTGCCTCCTTTGTGCAATCCCTGCTGATGGAAAACCTTGCAATGAATGAAATCCTCTTGCCTAGGCTACGTAATCCTCATGGTCACATCCAATGTGTGTGTGGTTTCATTAGTGAACTCACTAATGTCACAATTGATAGTCAAATTGTCCCATTCACATGTTATCTCAACTGGGTCTCCACTAGATCTGACATGCATGTAGTTAATAGTGGTAAATCTTCAGTTGCATGTGAGATCACTGATTGTGAATTAATTAATAAGTAATTCAGATATCTCACTAGTGTAAGTTCAGTTACAATTAGTACAACTAATATTAACTCACTTAATTGAGTTAAACTACTTCACAACTCACATAACTACACATCCAACTCTGTTACAACTTTAAATCACTCAGTTACAACTAATTCGACTTGCATGTCCCACCAGTCAACCTTTGAACTCGAATTTCCTATAGCTAATTGATTTTCCACTTAAGTTAACTATTTCCAAGTTCTCATTGAGAATATATTAATATTTATTGTCCAAATATTTTTAATGTATAATAATAGTCAAGATACATCTATACATAAAATTCTCTCACCATCTATAAATAGACATCATCTACAAATAGAATTTTCTCATCATATAAAAAATAGACTTCCACCTAAAAATAGCCCGAGGGTCCATCTTAGTGTAGGTGAATAATTTTCACTAGGATATTCTTGTTGAATCTCCACACTCCCTCTCAACAATAAAGGGATTATCCTTCACCCGATCCTGTCTTTATGCTATTCGAATTTTCTCCTAGTGAGCGCCTTCATCAGAATGTCTGCATGATGATCTTCCGTAGGAATGTATTGGAGCAACATGATCTTTCGCTGCACACAATATCTTATATGATGATATCGGATATCTATATGCTTAGATATATCATGAAACATAGGATTAATCAAGAGTTTAATGAAACTCTTATTATCACAATGAACCACTGTTGGATCTAAATGAGAACCAAAAAAACCAACCAAGATCTTTCTCATCCAGATAGCCTCAGATGCAGCTTGAATCACTACCATGTATTCATCTTCCGCTGAACTGAGTGCTATGGATTTTTGTTTCCTGATGTACCAAGAAAAATATGTAGATATGATACTAAAGATCCCCCATAATGTGCTCTTTCTTCCTGTTGGGCTACGCGCCCAAATCTGCACCTGTGAAGCGATGAAACTTTACCTCATTCGTTTGTCTGTACCATAAGCCATAATAAAGTGTGTCCCTTAGGTATCTCAAGACATTCTTACCCGCCTTCCAAAATATCTTGGTAGGATTAACCATCGCTTGACTCAGTTGGTTAACCGCATAGTAAATGTTCAATCTCGTGTTCACTAGATACATTAGTGAACCCACTAAGTGTCGATAGACAGTAGCTTCCACTACCTCTCCAGAAGTAGCATCCTCTTTCTTCTAGTTTCTTGGAAGAGGAGTATCCATGGGTTTTCATCCCTCCATGTGAAACTTACCAAGTATCTCCCTTTCATACTTTCCTCGAGACAAAAAAAGTTCACCATCGCGTTGCCATATTTCCAATCCAAGGAAATAATGAAGAAGGCCCATATCCTTCATCTCGAGCTCCTTTGCAAGGTCCTCCTTGCATGAGTGTATCAGTTGCTCATCATCAGTCAGTATTAAATCATCAACATAAAGAAAAATTATTAAAATCTTACCCTTGTAGATCCATCTCGAACCTACCATTGATTTTTCAACCGGTCTTGGGACAATTTCCCATGCACTATTTTTGACAATGAAGTCATACTCCTCCACCATTGCATCAACCCAAGTGGGATCCTACACTGCTTCTTGAAAGGAAGATGGTTCATTCACAATACATTTTCTCATGAGAGTCATGTATCCAGTAAATCGATCAGGACACTGTCTCTATTTGTGTTGTGAAGTAGGATATCCTACATTTTGTGAAACATCTAGTCTCAATCTATCATCTTCCATGGTGCGCTTTCTGCCATTTCTGATCTATGGATCTGCATGAGTGGCTTCATCCACTCCATGAACCTCATCATTTTGTTGATCCACATCTTGAGACTCATCTTTGGGAACCAACAGTTCCTCCTCTACATGCAAGTCTAGATCCCTCTCAAGAGACAACTGCATGGCTTTCCCCTCATTGAATTTTGTTTCCCGTCGCATAACAATCATCTTACTATTAGGAAAATACACACGATAATTATGGGGTGTTTTTGTGTACCCCACAAATATCCCAACTTCAGTAGTTGGCTTTAGCTTCTTCCTGGCATTCTTGGTCACATGCACATAAACATATGAGCCAAAAATATTAAAATGAGAAACATCAGGTTTCTTACCAGTGAAATATTCTCCGAGTGTACTCATGCCAAGTAATCTATGAGGACAACGGTTTTTCACATAAACCATAGTGTTGCATGCTTCCGCCCATAAATGTATTGGTAGGCCCTGATCATGCAACATCGCTTGTGCTGCACCCACGATCGTTCTGTTCTTCCTCTCCATGACCCCATTTTGTTGTGGGTTACGAGGTGCTATGAGTTCTCTTCGAATTCCTTCTTTGCTGCAGAAGTATTTGAATTCATTAGAGATGTATTCTCCACCACTATCACTCCTCAGATCCTTCACTTGCTTCCCCGACTCTTTCTCCACCAATGATTTAAACTCATAGAACTTTGAGAATGTTTGATCCTTCTTCTGCGTGAAGAAGATCCAACATTTACAAGAAAAGTCATTAACAAAAATAACATAATACTTATGGTTTGTTGTTGAAGCAATCGATAATGGTCCACACACGTCTGTGTGAATTCTCTCTATTATCACTGATGCATGGTTCTCCTTTTCATGAAAGGTGGAATTTACATACTTCCCCATGGTGCAACCCTTGCACTGATATAAATGAGAAAGTGTTCCTGTTGGAAGTCCAGTAGATATTTGTTGCATGATTTTCAAGTCTCCATGATGAAGATGGCCCAATCACCTGTGCCATAATTCACCCTCATCCAAACTCACCACTTTTTCTTCCTTTCCCATCATGGAAGCGCAACCATATACCTCCACCTTGTATATATTCTTAAATTGAATCCCTATCTTCTTGAATTGATCCATTGTTTTATGTCGCAGGAAATATTTTTCATCATTGAAAACAACATCATACCTGGAAATCTTCAGACCTGGAACATGCATACCATCTTTCAATTGAAATGGTTTACCTGACTCCCTATGAAAGGTAATGGTACCAATGTCAGTCACACTGTATTGTCCATTGTCGCCCATCTCAATATTCATTTTGAGATCTTTCTCCTCGAAGTCACTGAAAACCTCCTTATCTCCCGTCATGTGGAAGGAAGCGCCACTATCCAAATACCACACCGATCCCAATGCACTTGACGCCATGCATACGATCAAGGAGAAGTCAATTCCAAATTTCGAGATAAGGGCCTCACCAGCTGTAGCTCCAGAAGCCTTCCTATTCTTGTTCTTCTATGGACAGTTAGTAGCGAGATGCCCATGTTTGTGACAGTGAAAACACTTCACTTTGGACAAATCCAACTTCTTGCCTTTAGAATCAGATTTTGAATGGAATTTATTCCCCTTCCCTTTCCTTTCCTTGGCATCCAAAGAACAATCCTCTTCATCATCATTCTTTGATGAAGAGCCATCTCTGGTGTTCCACCTAAACTCCTCTCAAGGAGAAGTCAATTCCAAATTTCGAGATAAGGGCCTCACCAGCTGTAGCTCCAGTAAGCCTTCCATTCTTGTTCTTCTATGGATTAGTAGCTTAGAGATTTTCCAAAGTGTTCGTGACAAGGAAAACACTTCACTTTGGACAAATCCAACTTCTGTCCTTTAGACTCAGATTTTGAATGGAATTTTATTCCCCTTCCTCTTCCTTTGGCATCCAAAGAACAATCCTCTCTCATCATCATTCCTTTACTTAGGTTGAGCCATCTCCTCGGTAGTTCCACCTAAACTCTCCCCCGCACTAGATCCCACCATAGTTGTTCCCAATCCGGTAATTTTTTTTCCCTTCCATTGATATGAGTCTTGATAACTGTGCCAACTCTTGGGAAGTCCTAGGAGAGCCAAGATCACCAAATCATCATCAACAACTTTTATTCCCACACTCCCCAGCTCATCCCGACATTGGAAAAAATTCATGAGATATTTTGGAATGGAGTCGCCCTTCTCCATCTTGATCTTCCTAAGTTTATCTTTGAGTGCCAATTTCCTATGGTCGCTACTATTTTGGAATAGATCCATCAAAGTCTTCCACATTTCATATGGTGTGACTTTCCAATGGAGGCTTGAGACAATGTGGTCTCGTACTCCCTCCATCAGTATGCTCCTCACCTTTTCCACTTTCTTTTTTCGTGCATCAAGATTTGTAGTGTCTACAACATCTAGCTTAGGAACATATTTGTCAATGAATTCCTTCAATCCGTTGTCTTAGAGTATTGCTTCCATCATGTTCTTCCAAGAAATGTAGTTTCAACTGCCCTTGGGTGCATACTCTAACCTCAAGCCATTGAAATCCATTTCGATCTTTGAATCGACTGTAGCAACGAGAAAGTCTTTCTTCAAATTCAAATTCTATCCAATCACAAACTCATCTTCTACAATCTTCTGCGCTATGATACCATGTAGAAATTTTAATACAAATTATGTATTGCCTCGATTCTCCTAATCTAACAATTATCTGCCATTGTTAAATACATAATTGCTTCTACTAATATTCTTGCAGAATTTAAAACACGATCTCCAATTGCAATATCAAGAAGAAAGATCAATCACACATAACACAAATGTTTTACCAGGAAAGCATAAAGCTAAAACCCCACTATCATATATTATATATATATATCATGGACCATGAAACAATCCCATACAAAACTCTAATTCAAGAGCACTCAGTACAATATACAATTGTCTCACACTGTCATACAAAAATTGGCAAATGCAAGTGCCAATTTACTACCTCCAGACAACCTAGCTCCTCTGCACAATCCCTGTAGATGGAAATCCCTGCAATGAATGAAATCATTTTTCCTAGGTTGCGCAATCCTCATGGGAACATCCAATGTGTGTGTGGTTGCATGAGTGAAATCACTAATGTCACAATTGATAGTCAAACTATCCCTTTCACCTGTTATCTCAATTGGGTCTCCACTGGATCTGATATGCATGTAGTTAACAGTGGTAAATCTTCAATTTCATGCAAGATCACTGATTGTGAATTAATTAATAATTAATTCAGATCTCTCACTAATGTAAGTTCAATTACAACTAGTAAAACTGAGCTTAACTCACTTAATTGAGTTAAACTACTTCACAACTCACATAACTACACATCCAACTCTGTTACAACTTCGAATCACTCAGTTACAACTAATTCGACTTGCATGCCCACCAGTCAACCTTTGAACTCGAATTTCCTATAGCTAACTAATTTTCCACTTTAGTTAACTATTTCCAAGTTCTCATTGAGAATAGATAAATATTTATTGTCCAACTATTATTAAGGGATAATAATAGTCGAGATACATCTATAAATAGAATTCTCTCACCATCTATAAATAGACGTCGTCTATAAATAGAATTTGTTCATCATCTAAAAAATAGAATTCCACCTAAAAATAGCGCGAGGCTCCATCCTAGTGTAGGTTAATTTTCACTAGGATCTTCTTGTTGAATATCAACACTCCCTCTCAACAAGAAATGGATTATCCTTCACCTCGATCTTGTCTCTATGGTATTCGAATTTGCTCCTGGTGAGCGCCTTTGTCAAAATGTCTGCATGTTGATCTTCCATAGGAATGTACCGAAGCAACATGATCTTCCGCTACACACAATATATGATATGATGATACCAAATATCTATATGATTATATATATCATGAAACACATGATTAATCGAGAGTTTAATGAAACTCTGATTATCACAATGAATCATTGTCGGATCTAAATGAGAACCAAACAAACCAACCAAGATCTTTCTCATCCAGATAGCCTCACATGCAGCTTGACTCGCTGCCATGTATTTCACTTCCGCTGAGCTGAGTGCCACGAATATCTGTTTCCTGTTGTACAAAGAAACAACTGTAGATTTGATACTAAAGATCCCCCTTGATGTGTTATTTTTTTTCGTTGGGCTGCCCACCCAATCTGTATCTGTGAAGCCATGAAACTTCACCTCATCCGTCTATTTGTACCATAAGCCATACTCAGATGTTCCCCTCAGGTATCTCAAAACATGCTTACTCACCTTCCAAAAGAGCTTGGTAGGCTTAACCATCACTTGACTCAACTGGTTAACCGCATAGCAAAGGTATGGTATCGTGTTCACTAGATACATTAGTGAACCCACTAACTGTCGATAGATAGTAGCATCCACTACCTCTCCATAAGTAGCAACCCCTTTCCTCCAGTTTCCTGGAAGAGGAGTATCCATGGGTTTGCAACCCTCCATGTGAAACTTGCCCAATATCTCCCTTGCATACTTGCCTTGAGACACAAAACGTTCACCATCTCCTTGCCATATTTCCAATCCAAGGAAATAATGAAGGATGCCCATATCCTTAATC
>SNQJ01S0010583.1:17623-33127 GCA_010110895.2 Picea sitchensis | reverse complement strand
AAACTACTTCACAACTCACATAACTACACATCCAACTCTGTTACAACTTCAAATCACTCAGTTACAACTAATTCGACTTGCAAGTCCCACGAGTCAACCTTTGAACTTGAATTTCCTATAGCTAACTAATTTTCCACTTTAGATAACTATTTCCAAGTTCTCATTGAGAATAGATTAATATTTATTGTCCAACTATTATTAAGGGATAATAATTGTCGAGATACATCTATAAATATAATTCGCTCACCATCTATAAATAGACATCATCTATAAATAGAATTTGCTCATCATCTAAAAAATAAACTTCCACCTAAAAATATCCTGAGGCTCCATCCTAGTGTAGGTGAATAATTTTCACTAGGATCTTCTTGTTGAATCTCAACACTCCCTCTCAACAAGAAAGGGATTATCCTTCACCCCGATCTTGTCTCTATGGTCTTCAAATTTACTCCTGGCGAGCATTTTCGTCAGAATGTCTGCATGTTGATCTTCTGTAGGTATGTACTGAAGCAACATGATCTTCCGCTGCACACAATCTCTGATATGATGATATCAAATATCAATATTCTTATATATATCATGAAACATAGGATTAATCGAGAGTTTAATGCAACTATGATTATCTTTCTCATCTAAATGAGAACCAAACAAACCAACCAATATCTTTCTCATCTAGATAGCCTCACATGCAGCTTGAATCGTTTCCATGTATTCCTATTCCATTGAAATGAGTGCCACCGATCTTTTCTTCCTACTGTACCAAGAAACAACTGTAGATCCGATACTAAATATCCCCCCTGATGTGCTCTTTCTGTCCGTTGGGCTGCACACCCAATCTACATCCATGAAGCCATGCAACTTCACCTCATTCACCTATCTGTACCATAAGCCATAATAAAATGTGCCCCTTAGGTATCTCAAGACATGCTTACCCACCTTCCAAAATATATTGGTAGGCTTAACCATCGCTTGACTCAGTTGGTTAACTGCATAGCAAATGTTCAATCTCGTGTTCACTAGATACATTAGTGAACCCACTAACTGTCGATAGATAGTAGCATTCACTACCTCTACAGAAGTAGCATCTTCTTTCTTCTAGTTTCCTGGAAGAGGCATATCCATGGGTTTGTCGCCCTCCATGTGAAACTTAACCAGTATATCCCTTGCATACTTGCCTTGAGACACAAAAAGTTCACCATCTCGCTGCCATATTTCCAATCCAAGGAAATAATGAAGAAGGCCCATATCGTTCATCTCGAACTCCTTTGCAAGGTCCTCCGTGCATGAATGTATCAAATTCTCATCACCAGTTAGTATTAAATCATCAACATAAAGAACAATGATTAAAATCTTACCCTTGTAGATCCATCTCAAACCTACCACTGATTTGTCAACCGGTCTTGGGACAATTTCCCGTGCACTATTTTTGACAATGGAGTCATACTCCTCCACCATTGCATCAAAGCAAGTGGGATCCTACACTACTTCCTGAAAGGAAGATGGTTCAGTCACAATACATTTTCTCATGAGAGCCATGTATCTAGTAAATCGATCAGGAGACTGTCTCTATCTGTGCTATGAAGTAGGGGCTCCTACATTCTATGCAACATCTAGTCTCAATCTATCAACATCTGTGGTGTAATTTCTGCCATTTTTGATGGATGACTCAGCATGCATGGCTTCCTCCACTCCATGAACCTCATCATTTGGCTGATCCACATCTTGAGACTCATCTTTGGTAACCAACAGTTCCTCCTCTGCATGCATGTCTATCTCCCTCTCAAGCGACAACCACATGGCTTTCCTCTCATCAAATTTTGTATCCCGTCACATAACAGTCATATTCCTGTTAGGAAAATACAAATGATAATTATGGGGTGTTTATGTGTACCCCACAAATATCCCAACTTCAGCAGTCGGCTCCATCTTCTTCCTGGCATTCTTGGTCACACGCACATAAGCATATGAGACAAAAATATTAAAATGAGAAACATCAGGTTTCTTACCAGTAAAAGCTTCTTCGGCTGTACTCATTCCAAGTAATCTAACTGGTGCAACCCTTGCACTGATCTAACTAAGAAAGTGTTCCCATTGGAAGTCCTGTAGATATTTGGTGCATGATTTTCAAGGCTCCATGATGAATATGGCCCAATCGCCTGTGCCATAATTCGCCCTCATCCCGGCTCACCACTTTTTTTGCCTTGCCCATCATGGAAGTGCAAACATCTACCTCCAGCTTGTAGATATTCTTAACTCAAATCCATATCTTCTTGACTTGACCCATTGTTTTATGTCGCATGAAATATTTTCCATCACTGAAAATAACATCATACCCTTTGTCCTCCAACATTGCGATTGAGACCAAGTTTTTCTTCAGACCTGGAACATGCATAACATCTTTCAATTGAAATGGTTTACCTGACTTCCTATGAAAGGTAATGGTACCAATTCCATTCGCACTGTATCGTCCATCGTCACCCATCTCAATATGCATTTTGAGATCTTTCTCCTCCAAGTCACTGGAAATCTCCTTATCTCCCGTCATGTGGAAGGAAGTGCCACTATCCAAATACCACATTGATCCCAATGCACTTGATGCCATGCATGTGATCAAAGAGAATTCAAGTTCAAATTGTGATACAAGGGCCTCACCAGTTGTAGCTCCAAAAACATTTTTGTTCTTGTTCTTCTGTGAACAGTTAGTAGCAAGATGCCCATGTTCGTGATAGTGAAAAAACTTCACTTTGAACAAATCCAACTTCTTGCCTTTAGACTCGGATTTTAAATGGAATTTATTACCCTTCCCTTTCCTTGCCTTAGTATCCAAATCACAATCCTTTTCATCATCATGATTTGATGAAGATCCATCTCTGTTGTTCCACCTGAACTCCTCCTACACTAGATCTGACCATAGTCGTTCCCAATCTGGCAATTTTTCCCTTCCATTGACAGAGTCTTGATAACTGTGCCAACTCTTGGGAAGTCCTAGGAGAGACAAGATCACCAAATCATCATCAACGACTGTTATTCCCACACTTCCCAGCTCATCTTGACATTGGACAAACTTCGTGAGATATTTTGGAATGGAGTCACCCTTCTCCACCTTGATCTTCCTGAGTTTTTCTTTGAGAGCCAATTTCCTATGGTCATTGTTGTTTTGGAATAGATCCGTCAAAGTCTTCCACATTTCATATGGTGTGAATTTTCCATGGAGGCCCTAGAAAATGTGTTCTTTTACTCCCTCCAACGAGATCCTCCTCACCTTTTCCACTTTCTTTTTCCGTGCATCAAGATTTGCAACGTCTACAACATCTGGCTTAGGAACATCTTTGCCAATGAATTCCTTCAAGCCATTGTCTTCGAGTATTTCCTCCATCCTGTTCTTCCAAGAAATGTAGTTCGATATTCCCTTGAGTTCATACTCTAACCTCAATCCATTGAAATCCATTTTGATCTTGAATCATCTATAGCACGGAGAAAGTCTTTCTGCAAATTCGAATTCTATCCAATCACAAACTCAGCTTCTACAATCTTCTGCGCTCTGATACCATGTAGAAATTTTAATACAAATTATGTATTGCCTGGATTCTCCTGATCTAACAATTATATGACACTGTTAAATACAAAATATCTTCTACTAATATTCTTGCGGAAATTAAAACATGATCACCAATTGCAATATCAAGAAGAAAGATCAATCACACATAACACATATGTTTTATCGGGAAAGCATAAAGATAAAAAAACCCACTATCATATATTATGTATATATCATGGATCATCAAACAATATCATAAAAAACTCTAATCCAATAGCTCTCAGTACAATATATAATCGTCTCACATTGTCATACAAAAATTGGCAAATGCATGTGCCAATTTACTGCCTCCAGACAATCTGCCTCCTCTGTACAATCCATGCTGATGGAAATCCCTGCAATGAATGAAATCCTCTTTCCTAGGCTGTGAAATCCTCATGGGAACATATGTTGAAAATTCAACAAGAAACATGTGTCTAATTTACTTTTCCCTTAAATAAATTGGACAATAAATATCAATCTATTATCTCATAATTACTTGAAATAATTAACTGAAATGGAAAATCAGTTAACTATGGGAAATTTGAGTTCAAAGGTTGAATGATAAGACATGGAGGTGACCTAAAGTTGTAATAGAGTTATAATTGTAGTTATGAGAGTTTTGAATTAGTTTAAATCAGTTAAGTGAGTTAAGCCCAGTTGTACTAGTTGTAACTGAACTTACACTAGTGAGAGTTCAGTGAATTAATTATTAATTAATTCAACTAAATGAAATCACGTGCAACTGAAGATTTAGCACAGTTAACTACATGCATGTCAAATCCAGTGGAGACCCAGTTGAGATCACAGGTGAAAGGGACAGTTGGCTATCAGTTGTGATTTGAGTGAAGTGCACTCATGCAATCACACATGCAGTGGATATGCTCATGAGCATGTGTAAACTAGGCAATTCATTTTCATTGTGAGAATTCTAATTGTAGGGACTGTGTAGAGGAGGTAGGTTGTTTGAAGACAGAAATTGACACATGTATTTGCTGAGTTTTGTATGACAGTGTGAGATGATTGTATTGTACTGAGAGATCTTTGATTATATTTTTGTATGAGATTGTTTCATGATCCACGATATACATAATATATGATAGTGGGGTTTTTAGCTTTACGCTTTCCCAAATTTTTTTTTGTGTTACATGTTCTTGATATTTCACTTTGTGTTCATGGTTTAATTTTCGCAAGAATATTAGTAGAAGTGATTATGTATTTAACAATGGTATATAATTGTTATATCAGGAGTGTTATCACTAAAATTTCATTCGCAAATGGTTACAGGAATCCAACATCTTCAAACAACTATGAGTCCACCCATAGACCAAAATTACCAAAAAAGCATTTCCAAAAGGTCCAAAACTATACAACCAGTTATAAAATCAAGATGTGTTATGACTAAACAGGGCGGGTGTGCACATGCACCATCAAGAAACGTAGGAAAAGCGCACATCCGCACGATGCATGACTGTGGACGCTAAAAGCCGCACACACCTGAGAATGGCTCATTTATGATGTTGGTTGGCCTCCCACCCACTTCTGTTTCAGCTTCCAAGTCGATTTGACATCCAAATCTTAGCTGGATCCAGCTGGGTGGCTGGTTAAAGACCTAAATGTGCCCTAAACAACCCCTTTTCACACTAAAACTTGGTTGCACAATACCTCAAAGTGGTGTTATAAAACAAGGCCATGGGTGCACTACATTTTCAAGGAATTCATTTGCAAGGTTATGCTGTTGCTATTCTCTTGGAGAAGCCTCTTTTCTCATCAAGAGAATACTAGCACCATTCCATTTGGGCAATACACATCACCTTTTGAGTGGGTTAGCTTGGGATTCTTTCACCATTTCTTTCAATTTTCCAAGTTGTAAGAAGAGCTCAATCTTAGGGTTCCAAGAGCCCTCCCTTGGAGGAAGAAGGGACCCAAAGTCCCCTTTCTCTTCGGTGTTTTCTTTTCACTAAATACAATCCTTTCCATTGGTGACATGATTCTTTTTTGTTTCTTGTTCTTATGTCCTTATGCAGAATAGTTTAATTGTTTTTTCCTTTCCCAGTTTAATTCTTAGCTTAGTCTTTTATGTTTATTCTTCTAACCCTTTCCTTTACTGCTGTCTTGCTTAGCTAACCCAACTAAGCTTGTAAGCACCTCTGTTTTTCTCATTTAGGTGACAAAAGAGGTGCAATATATTGGCGACTCCACTGGGGAAAAGTATCAATTTCCTACCCCATTTGGGTTATTTTAGCTCTTATTTTTACTTCTTTAACCTGCATGTACCATAACTGGCCCAAGCTGACCTGTAAAACATCAAATTTAAAGCTGAGTTGAGAGAATTCCATCCAGAATTTTCTTCACGTTCATGTGACAGTTGTGCGCGGGTTCATTGGCCCATAGTCGTGCATCATGCGCACGTGCGCCAAAATCACAACATTACTCAGTGCCTTCTGTGCACCTGCGCTCAAAAATCTCTTTCAGTTCGCGCATTGGCGCTCAGAGCGCCTCTGTCTACTCTTAGACCCGCACACCTCTGCAGAAAAATACACATTGTAATCCTTTTTGTGATTTGTGGAAGACGCCTAGCCTTCTTAAAATTGATTTCATGCACATTGTAACCAACACCACACTTAGTTCCCTCTCCATATAAATGGATTAGTCGAAACATAGGCACTTGGGGGGTTTAAAATCATTATTTTCTCCTTTTCTTTTTCATTTTGCCACATGGATGGCTTGCTTTGACTAAGAGTATAAGTTGGAATCATTTGCAATCACATATAAAACTTGCATTGGGACCAGAAATTGGATATCAATCCTTGAGTATGCTCTTCTCTCGCGGTCCAAAGTGATCTTCAGAATCAGAAAGAGGTTGAAAGACAATTTAATCTCTCTTAAAAAAGACAAAATCTTTAGGAGAGGACAATAGCCCCCTCAAGACTCCTCTTAGTTTATTTTTAAAACACATCTCAATATTGTAATGGGCCCATACATGCCCACATGCTACAAAGATAGGATAGTGTTTAAATTTACTTTCTTAGATTAAATCACTAGGGAAGTTTAAAGGTTTTGTAATGGGCCCATACATGCCCACATGATCACAATCTAGGATAGCTTCAAATATTTCTTAGATTAAATCACATTAGGGAGTTAAAGGAATAGTAAAGGAACCACATGTCCACATGCTAGATTCCTAGGGACTTTTGAATTCTACAAGGTTCTACCAATGACATTTAGTTAATTAGGTAATCAAAGACTTGTAAGGACCAAACGAAGTCCACATGCAACAAGGTGACACCTAATTTATTAAATTGACACACTTTCACTCATTCACACACAAAATTCACTTCTCACTCACATAGTTTTCATCTCAAAACGTGGAGGTTGAAGTAAGTTTCCTCCAAAGGGATTTTGAAAAACCCCACCCTTTTCTTGATGAAACTATCCACTCCCACTTAATTTCAACGAGATTGGCTCACACCCCCAATCTCTCAAACAACTACATATAATTTTTTTCTAAAAACTCACTAAGTTTTACTCCACAGGAGGTGCCAAAATAAATCTTTTATTCTAAGTAGGATTTCGGGGATAGGCATCCAAATAACTCCCCATTATTTGGTTCTCACATTTTCAAAACAATAGAAGTTTTCAAATAGGGAACTTTAAATCCTACAAGTCAAGTGTTCCTAACACCATAAGGTAGGGAGATACCTGTGAAGGGTTGAAGGTCGAGGTCTGGTTGTTCTGTGCGTCCCCACTTGAGGCACCCACCTCTTGGACAGGATACAACCCATGACCCATTTCTTAGGCTGAAAATCTAAATGTCACACTTTGATCGAGGTACCTAGTGACCAAATTTTAGGACATCTACCCAAGTGGAAATTGTGGGCTGCAGTTGCACCTTGAGAGGATTTTGTGTGGCTATTGGGAAATATCACCAGTTCTTTTGGGATATGCCCCCTCTACCCCTCATTATAAATGATTGCTTCATCCTTCACTAGTTTCACTTCCGGTGGCTTTAGACCCCACTATCAAGTGCTATTGGAAGGTCCAATGCTCTTTTGAGAGGAAGGATGTTACATATTTTAGGACACGAGCATTTGTTTTCTTTTTTCTCCCACGTGGACAAATTCCACCTACCCACATATATGTTTCTTTATCAAATGATTTATGTATGACACCCTTGTGATTATATCTAATTGTGAAATATATTGTGAAGGTCTAGAAATTACAACAAAAGATCTTGCTTATTTATTTGCTCTCATCACCATTTTCACACATTCACTTAGCTAGTCGGACATCATAGGGGACCCATAGAACCCTCGTCATTCCAGATTCTTGCTAAATCTCCCTCCTATTCTAGGGGGAGTTCCTAGTCTTGCCAACTCATCAGCTCCACCTTCTCACACTCCTGTGAGTGCCACTGTCTTGGGATCAGATTTTCTTGGTTCCACCTTACTTGGGTCCAATTCCCAAGGTCCACCTTCCACTCACTCTCCTTTACACAGAAGCAGGGGCCAACTTCCTCTCAAGGGGGAAGTACAAACCCACCTAGTCCCCTCCAAGGGTCAAGTACTCAGAACACTCACACTATGGCCAGAATTAATCCCACGCCACCACCCCATATGCCATATTTAGCCTCCCTCAACATACCAGATCTGACTAAACTCACCAATGATCCCATATTGCACAACCCCACATGGCCTGCAATGCCTACCAAACTCCCTTCAGACATCCCCAAGTTTGAAGGAAAAGCAGGAGATGATCATGCTAACCATATCATGACATTTCACCTATGGTGTTCCTCGAACAACATCATGGACGATTCCATCTGGTTGAGGTTATTTCAATGCAAATTCACTGGCCCATCCGCCAAATGGCATGTCGAAGAAAAATGCGGGTCCCACGCAACTTTTGAATACTTGGCCAAAGCATTTTTAACCTTCTTTCAATTACCCGTTCGTCATGACAATGGCCTTGAACTACTCTCAAATTTCAAACAAACCGCCTCTACACATATTGCCGACCACATCCACAAATGGCGTCGGTGACATAGCCTCTGTAAAGATGACACTACCCCCCAACAGTGTCTCAATTGGTTCCTCAAATAACTTGTTTCCCTCCTTGCCAAATATGTGGCCACCACCTTCCCCCAAACCAAAGAAGAATCCATTAGAAAGACCCAACAATTTGAACTTATCTATGCCGAGTCTGGATACCTATACATGGTACTCCCTGATACCCCAAAACCTGTGCCATTTGGCCTAGACAAGCCTGGGATGTCTCACTCAGTAGACAGATTGATTGGTAACACCACACACCACAATCCACAATCCCAACAACCACCAATGTATGGCACATCTCAATATCCGTCGTCATATGGAGGAATCCCTTATTATCCTCCACCCCCTTATCAACAACCATACCCTGTTTCCCTTCCTCCACCCATCAGTGGACCACTGCTGACACCCACAATACACCCACCTATTCAAACAAGTTCTGGTACTCCCTCTACCTCAGCTTATACTTTAAGTACTAGCGAAAGTGCCATTCCTTTCTATGTACCTTACGGATCATTACCACAACATAATCCATACTTTCCATTTCCTGCCCCTCCACAGCCCATGGCTCCACCACAAGGACACCCTCACGCTGAGGTTAATTTTGTTCAACCCTCTCCCATTTAGCAATATAAAAATTTTGAACAGCTAAATACGGAAAATCCAACCCATCAGTCAAATAATGCCAAAAAGAAAGGAAAAAATTGGAACAATAACAACCCAGGTCAAGGCATAAATCACCCCCAACAGAACCAACCTACTGGGGGCAACTAGAATCAAGGGACTCAGAACCCCCAGGGGGGCAACAACAACAGACATCAAGGGAAAAATAACAATAATCTTCGAACCAACTTCCCCTGTTCCCTTTGCGGTGAGTTCGGTCACTATACTCATCATTTCCCCCAAATCGTCGATTTTAAATAGATGAAAGACTCTGTGAATGGACCACATCCTCCAGCACAACCTGCCCCTCAGCAGGCCCCACAACAATACGTGCAACAACCACCCCCATCCATGCTGCAGAACCCCATTCCACACCAAGGAGTGATGAACACCCAATAGGACATACAGCCTACCCCACCACAGTTGGGACATTATCTCAATCCAAGCAATCTCTTAGATCATACTATCCTCCTCACTAGTGAGGAAGAAGTCCTTCTACAAACATGTAGTCGTCAATACAGTGCACCCTCTGAGTCTCCTCCCATTTCCCTAGAAATAATCCCAGCACCAACGAGACCCCCTTTGATGATCTCGCACCCTAACACGGAAACACCTCTTCACATCCCTCACATTCCATTACGCAGGAATGTCCAGAACCCTCAGGCTAGGGAGGCTCATAATTACAGTTTTGTCAATGACTTGGCACAATCCCCAGCTGCCATGTCAGTCTTAGAAGTACTTCAAACTTGTCCCACTCAGCAGAAGTCATTACTTTCCACCTTGGGGGAAGTCAACCCTATGGATACTCAACTCATCACATTTGATCTTGATAGCGGAGAACCTCGCCTCCCTTCTCTCATCGCTTTTCAAATCCCCGTTAAAATTTGGAACATTACAGTTCATCGGTGCATCATTGATGAAGGTGCATCCACATGCATCATGTCCAAGTATATATGGTAGAAACTTGGCTCCCTCGAACTCATACCATCTACCATTACCTTAAGAGATTATGACGAACGACCATCTTCTCCCGAAGGGCTCTTCCAAAATGTCCCTGTAGAACTCGGGGGCAAGACCATTCTCATTGACATTAAAGTTATCGATGCCCCACTCGATTACAATATCTTGTTCGATCGTAGATACATGTACGCTATGAAGGATGTTGCCTCTTCTGTCTTTCAAACCATGATGTTCCCCCATAACAGAAAGATCATTATGATTGATCAAGTTTTACATTATGAGCCTAACTCTTCTGCCAACATCGATAACATTCTCCCTTTCATCCACACTAATTCTAAGGCATACCCACTCATCGAGATGGGCCCCAGAACTTTCAAAGACCCATCCTTGTTAGGAACTTACCATGGTGCACCACCGCTCATTCATCCTTCCAATCAGGTATGTGTCATCTCATCCAAAGGAACTGACATTGAGGATACCCTTCCTCCCAGTGAGGCTTCTCTTATATCTGACATCCCACTAGTTGCAGAGATCCTCCCTCAAGAATCTCTTGCAAACTCGTCGACTCCACTAGTTCACGATTTCACCTCACCTCAAGGCCATATCCCAGTTTGGGAGATAGTTCCCCAAGCCATTACTCAAATCCCCTTCTTTTACCCTCCACCAAGCGTACAATCTTTCTAAGTAGCCGCAATGCTTACCCTTCCCAATATGGTGATGGAAATTCCAGTATGGTATCTATATCCATCCGCCATGATCCCTCAACCATCCCTCCCTCCTCAAACCAAAGGAATTTTGATACAGATTCCAGTACCTACTCCCACAACACCACCAGCATCCCCACTCACTACCACCGCTGCTACAGCTAGGGGAAGACATAAAAAGAAAGAGCCCGCCGCTCCCCTACCCCCACGTGTCCAGCCTCCTTGCACACTATGTGAGAAAGATGGACACCCAACCAACAAATGCCCATCTCTACCCGAGTTACGTAACCTAATTCAACTCAATCAAACACCATCACCATTTGTCACTTCATTAAGTACTACCACTACCTCCCCTAACATAAGTAGAAAAGGACTGTGAGCCAAATTCGCTTGCACCATATGTTCAGAATATGGCCATTATAAACACCATTTCCCAGCACTACCTCAATTCTGATAGACGTTAATAGCAGTATGCCAGAGCTTCCAGTATGAACCCAATCCATCTACATCATCCTCACCAAACGTCACTGACATCCATTATGTCATGACTTCAGTCAATGAACGTATGATATGCCCTTTCTCTCTCTGCGAATCCTTAGATCATTTCACATACCAATGTCCTATGATCATTGAATATAGGCAATGCCAAGTGACCCTGATTCAAACTCCTGCACCCCCTACAAAATCGATGATTAACCTTACCCCATCATCAGAGATTCTTCATATTATTTCTCATGATCCAGAAGCACTCCCTATTCCTCCATGGTTCTTGGATGACTTATACAAGGTTTTACCCCCAAATCCCCCCAATTCCCCCGTTCATTTCCCCATGGAAATTTTACTCCCAAATACCATTTATAATCCTCAGTATCTCGATATTTGGTTTATGTCGAGTGAACCATCGCAATCTCATTACGTCATTCCCCCTGGTTCTTCTTCACCAGAGGACAACCACATGGTGACAGTCATCGATATCACTCTTTTAGATCCCTTGTGTTCTCGACAATTCCACTGTGACGAGGACATACTCGAGGAATTAACCACCGCCGACTACCCATGGGATGCACTACACCACAGAGTGCTCTTCCTTTCATAGGAAGCCTTCACACCTCCTAACCCACACCCCATATACGCAGTCAAAACCAAGGATTTAATCCCATTAGGGCATATCGACTATGTCAACAACCCTATGCCTGCCCCTGATGCTTTTGAAGAAGGCAATATGGCCAACATTTCCCCTACCATCAAAATCGATATTTCCATAAAAAATGGAGTCGTCGAGTAAATCACCATTGGCACCGCATGCACTCTTGAAGAAATCACCGCCTATAAAGCCCTCTTCCAAGAATATCAAGATATTTTTTCCTGGTCATACACAGAGATGCCTGGCCTTAATCCCTCTATTTTCGAACATCACAAGGACACCTGGCTTGATATCACACCGATTCGCCAAAAAAAATGACCACTACACCCATCCAAAGCAATGGCCATCAAAGACAAGATTGACAAATTACACGTTGTTGGGTTCATCTACCCCATCGCCTATACCTCATGGATCTCCAACCCTCTCCCCGTTAACAAAAAATAGGGCACTATCCGTGTATGCATGGAATTTCACGATCTCAACCATGCCTGTCCCAAAGACAACTTTCCAACACCTTTCATCGATCAAATTATCAATGACTGCGCAGGCCACGAGGCTTTATCCTTCATGGATGGTTTCTCTGGCTATAACCAAATCCAAATCCATCCAACCGATCAATACAAGACCGCATTTACCACCCCTTGGGGTACTTTTTCATATCGTGTCATGCCTTTTGGCCTAAAGAATGCTGGTGCAACTTTCCAACGGGCTATGACATACATTTTTCATGATCTGTCTCATATAATCCTCGCATACTTGGATGACCTCACAGCTCGATCCAAAAAACACACAACATCTTGATGATTTACGAATCATATTCCAAAGGTGTCGTCAGTACAACATCTGCTTGAACCCCCTCAAGTGCGTGTTTTGTGTCACTTCTGGGTGCCTCCTCGGGTTCATCGTTTCCCAAAGCGGTATTACCATGGATCCCCTCAAAGTCCAGGCCATCACAAAAATTCCACCCCCTTGGAATTTATGCCAACTCCAGAGCCTACAAGGAAAAGCTAACTTTTTACGGCGATTTGTCCCAGACTATGCCACTCAAGCACACAGTTTCCTTCGCTTACTACGCCATGACATCCCATTCCACTGGGATGAACATGCCCAAAACGCTTTTGACGATATTAAAATGGCACTCTCCAACACCCCTTTAATTAGTTCACCCGACTATAATTGTGACTATATCCTCTACATATCAGCCTCAGCCGTCTCAGTAGCAGGAGTTCTCGTTCAAATAGGAGATGATGATCGTGAGCATGTCATTTACTGCATTAGTAAAAACCTCTCAGGGCCACCCTTGAAATACAATCATGAAGAGAAACTAGCCCTTGCAGTCGTCCTCGCAGTGCAAAAACTGCACCATTACATTCTGCTTCGCACAACCAAAGTCATAGTAGATTCCAACCCCATGNCGAATTTTCAACACCCAAGAGCAAGAAGGCTCTCGTCCTCACTAAACTCATCACAGCCTTCCCCTCCGATACTACCAGTTCCCCCGTCAATACCGACTTCCTCGATGAACATCTCTTTTACATCACTTCGGATGATCCTTGGTACGACAACCTCCTCGTCTACCTCCGAACCCAAAATTTTGGTAACCACCTCTCACAAGATGATCATCGAAGTATTCACCATCAGACTCCCCACTATTTCCTCATCGAAGATATCTTATATCGGTGAGGAGTCGACACCATAATCTGTCGATGCTTCACTATTGACGAGGCCGATAGAGTCTTGAACGACTGCCACAACGGTGCTTGCGGGGGCCACCACTCGAGGATTTACACCATTTAGAAAATCATCCACGCAGGTTACTTTTGGCCTACATTATTTCACGATTGCATTCATGCCATGAAGCGATGTGATAAATTCCATCTTTATGCCAACAAAGCATGAGCACCACCTACTCTTCTACAACCAGTCATTACTGCAGGCCCCTTTTGTAAATGGGGCATCGACTTCATGAATTAAAACCCTCCGTCCAGCAATGGACACAAATACATTGTCGTCGTAGTCGATTACTTCAAAAAGTGGGCTGAAGCCATGCCTACCTTCAACAACACCACTGACACCGCAACGCATTTTTTCTTTAACCACATCATATCCCACTTTGGAGTACCACTCCAACTAGTCTCGGATCACGGGAAACATTTTGAGAATGAGATTTTCGTCGAACTTTCATCCATATTAGGATTCTCCCATGAATTCGCCTCACCATACTACCCTCAGTCCAACAGATAGGTCAAAGCAGTTAACAAGGTCCTCAAGACCATGTTGCAGTGCACGGTTAACAAACATAAGACCAATTGGCATCATATGTTATTTTCTGCACTATGGGATTACCATACGACCATGAAAACTACCACTGGTTTCACACCATTTCATCTAGTCCATGGGGTCAAGGCCACTCTACCTACCGAGTGTGAAATTTCCACCTTACGCACCACGATTGAGCTATTACCCGACACTGCTCCAATGGAGCAGCATTTTCTAAACTTAGAGTCCCTAGATGAAGATCGTAGACCTTCATTACAGAATAATGAGGCAACCAAAAAATGGTCAAAAGCCACCTTTGATCATCATGTCAACCTC
This sequence comes from Picea sitchensis, assembly GCA_010110895.2. Classification (NCBI taxonomy): domain Eukaryota; kingdom Viridiplantae; phylum Streptophyta; class Pinopsida; order Pinales; family Pinaceae; genus Picea; species Picea sitchensis. The sequence continues at coordinate 18,433 of SNQJ01S0010583.1, read as the reverse complement.
TTCTCATTTCATAAAGGCGACCTCATCCTTTCTTACGATATCGCTCATGATACCCTCGGCCATGGAAAATTTGAGTCACTATGGCATGGCCCTTACATTATCCAACACTACCTCACTAAAGGCGCATACATCCTGGCTTCCCCCGAGGGCCTCTCTCTCAAAGAGCCCGTCAATGGGTTGTACTTAAAGAAATTTTACGCCTGAGTGTAGCCATTCTACAGTAGGTTATTTCTTTTATAGTGCTTTTAATCTTTTTTTCATACCTCACTTCTAAACTATCATTTTTGTTATTGACAAATGCCTCCTCCACCGGCCTACCACATCAGTTACGCCGACGGCGCCAGCCATTGGTCATAGAATATTGCTTCGGCTGCTTGGGCCCTCTATTCCCCCTCACATGAACTGCTCCACTCCAGCGGCATATGTTTGGGCTCAGAAACCAACAACCAAGCCGAGTACACTGTCCTCATTAGTCTCCTCGCTGATGCCAGCCATCATCGTATTCATCACCTTAGCATCTTACTCGACTCCCAACTAGTCATCCTCTATCTCAACAATGTGTACCATGTCCGTGATCCTTTCCTCTTTCGCAAATACCTGAAAGTTAGATTTTTATCTATACATTTTGATTTCATAACATTTACACATATTCCAAGACAATTTAATCAAATCATAGATAACCTAGCTAACATTGTACTAGATTGGCATATATCACATCAAGACACCTTTACACACACATAAACCATCAGAAGTCTGTCACAGCATATAGATTAGACATCATAAACAACATTAAGAAATCCTCACACACAT
>SNQJ01S0010583.1:0-12913 GCA_010110895.2 Picea sitchensis | reverse complement strand
TCATTGATCTCTCACTAGTGTAAGTTTAGTTACAACTAGTACAACTGAGCTTAACTCACTTAACTGAGTTAAACTACTTCACAACTCACATAACTACACATCGAACTCTGTAACAACTTTGAATCACTTAATTACAACTAATTCGACTTGCATGTCCCACCAGTCAACCTTTGAACTCGAATTTCCTATAGCTAACTGATTTTCCACTTCAGTTAACTATTTCCAAGTGCTCAATGAGAATAGATTAATAGTTATTGTCCAACTATTATTAAGGGATAATAATAGTCGAGATACATCTATAAATAGAATTCGCTCACCATCTATAAATAGACATCATCTATAAATAGAATTTTCTCATCGTCTAAAAAATAGACTTCCACCTAAAAATAGCCTGAGGCTCCATCCTAGTGTAGGTGCATAATTTTCACTAGGATATTCCTGTTGAATCTCAATATGCATCACTGGATTAAGAATGCAATGACCAGAACCATAAGAATTTTATCCAGGGAAGGCTGCAGATCGTGCCCTGGCATAGAAAATTAAAGATACCTATGGCGATGTGGAAAAGGATAAGCGAGGCTACAAGGTAACCTCCATTAATAATGGCACAGTGCACCTAGCCTGCCATTTGATCACTGGTAAGATAGTAAGGAAGAACAAACCCACATAGGTCACAGGGTTTGTTGTTGACCTCATGGGAAAATATGGAAGGGATACAAATGAACTGGGTGAGCTACCTCGTCAACCATTTAGAGAAATATTGCCACGAAGCTCAGGATCAGGGCTATGAGTTCCACTTCAGTTGGATGTTGATCCTCATCACTTTCATTTCTTGGGAAATGCCAGAAGTTGCGACCTTCCCTGAGATTGATCCATCAAAACTCTTAGCTGCAAAGTTCACCACGCTCTGGTATTCGAGAGACATGGTGAAACAATGGAATTCAAAATCAGTGTTCCACACCTACTACCTACAGTTGAAGAGGGATATTGAGTCTTTCCCTCAGATGAGGCTGAACAACCTGCATAGGTTCAAACCATTTGTGAAGTTTCACACAAGTAGACATTTTATTTATATCACTGTGCACGGAGATGAACACAAATAAGAGTTGTAGAGTTACTATAAACTCACAGAGGAGGACATGGAAGAAATAACTAAGGAATGTCCTGCAAAGTTCCTTATACCAGTCGACTAGGCCGAACTATCCGACCTCGACCTTATCGGAAGTTCTGTGGTTACTCGCAAAGAGTATGATGCAGCCATCAGTATCATAAGGAAGAAAAAGGAAGAGGTACAAGACCTGAACAATTCATTAGAGGAGACTGATTTAGAATCACCTAGAGGGGGAGGTGACGATGAAGTAGAAAAAGAAGGGGACAAAGGAGAAGAATGCAAGAAGAAACAAGGTGAAGTAACACCGCCTAGGGATCCTATTGACGAAGTTGAGACCTCTAAGAAAAGAAAGGTTTCCCCCATGAAACCTGCATCGCAGAAGAAGTCCAAAGCTAGTAAACCACAGATGCAGACTGTGCTCATGATGGACGACACATATTTCATCATCGCCACTATCTCATATACCTCAGAAGATATATTACAGTGCAATGAAGCCAAACAAGAGACCATTTATGAAAGAATTGAAGCATAGATGAAAGGGGTACAACAATCCCTCTACTCCAGCCATGCAATATCTACTGTACCCTCATCATCAGAAGGAAAAAAGTTCAGAGATGAACCTGCCCAGCTACGCCAAATAGAAGATGCGATCGAAGATCACCTTTGTCATGTTCAGGAAGAAAAATAACATGCCATAGAGGCCTTAAAGAAAACAAAAGAGGAAGACATAGAACAACGTCGGGTTGTGCAACAGGAAAAAGATGAAATCCAAGCCAATTTTGCAAAGGATAGAGCACAGTTCCAGAAGGAGAAGGAACAACTGCTCGCATATCAGATTGGAGTTAAAGAAGCATTCACCAAATCACTTTTCTCTGTGACGGGCTTAGAACATATGGAAGAAGACCCAGTGGAAATCCAAGTAGGGAAGCTTGCTGAAGCCATTCAACAGCTCCAACAGAGGACAACAAAATTGGAGTTACAAGCAGTGCCAAGCACTCCGTAGGAAGTGCGAGACCAGAGAGAAGAAACTGCCCGGAGCGCAATCCAAAGAATCAATGCATTGGCCTTAGAATGTAAACATCTCAACATTTGAAGTGTGAAGACTTACGATCTCCTTGCAGAGGACCCTGAACTAAGGACACTGGAGTCACAACTTCAGGAGGCCAAGCATCAAGAAACAATGGTGCAAGAAAAATTGAAGCCACTACCAGTGGTAGAGAGGAAGAAACAATCCTAGGAACAACACACGATTCAGCAACAAGTCCATGCCATCCAGAGCAAGGTCATGGAAGTGACTCAATGACTCCAGCTAGTGCAGGATGCAACTTGCATACTTTTTGAGGAAATTGAAGGATGAGGTGTAGAACTAGAACAAGTGGTCACCATAGTGGAACAACGCTTGGAAGAACCTGTGACAGAGAAGGTTATTCATGATTTGACCGAGCAAGAGGCTCCGGTGAAGCAACAGGTTGAAGCATATCGATCCAAGCTCGAGGAATTTGAGGCAGATTTACCCAGATCAAGGTGACTCAAGACGATTCACAGATGAGTGTCGGGGCCCTATTAGCCCTTGACCAAGTCTTGGAGAACCTTGGTCACGTTGACCAGTTTTGAGAATTTGATTGGTTGATTGAAGGTGGAGCGGAAGGCGAAGTAGATATAGCAGGATGTCGACCCCTTCTTAGGGAATTTTTGTGTTTAGGGCTTATGTAATGAGTATGGGATGTCAGCCCATGGGTTTACCCATGTTTAGGCCCTTTTGTAATGTATAAATAGAAATCTTGGTAATGTAAGTAAGAGAGACCTAGATGTGTAATGTGGACAGTGAGCTAAGTGTGAACAGTTGTGGATGCTTTGTGCATACTGTGTGTTAATAACTTACAGAGATAAGTTCAAGTGATTGTAAGAAGATTGTGTGGAGATTGTAAGAAGGCTTTGTGCTTGAACCTAGCTCGGGGAAGGAGGATATGGCGAGGTGCATGTAGATCTCCTGTCCTATGCAGAGTGGGTTCTTGTGGCTCTATTCTTGTAGAAGATTGAAAGAAAACAATAAAGACGAGAAGAGTTGGTGGACGTAGCCCCACACTGGGGTGAACCACGTATATCCTATGTTGTGGTTACTTTTTGCATTATAGTTGTTGTGTTATTGATGTGATTTATTCTTAGTGCAGTGATATATGCTAGATGCATATGATATAGTAGCTTAGTGGTTAGTAATGTGAATGAATGCTAGATCTGATCTATGTCTATATCCTAAGTGCTTAGATGTATTAGATCCTTTTGAATATTGCATTTCTCTATAAATAGGGTTTTGACATGCGATGTGAATAAGGGTTAAATACTGATGAATGCTAACTGCTAATTTCTCTATTAAGTGTTGTAATCACATATCTATGTCCCAGCTATGTTGTAGACACTTGAGTCCTGCAACCACCCCTGCCTCTACCTCGGGTGAGACTTCATCTTCTTCGTAGGTGTTGCCGAAAGGGCCGGTAGTTAGGGTTTTGTTGGTGTGTTGTTGAAGTGTTGAACCCTAGGTCTGCCCCTGTGCACTCTGTCCATGCTTCTCCCACTTACTCTGCTGCTTGAATTTCTGCTCAATTTTGACTGCATATTGATAAGAAACTCCCAGTGAGGATATGTCCAAGAAATCCATCTCTTTTTGGATGTACCTGTGTAGACCACTACAGTACTTCAAAACCAGGTGCCTCTCAGAGTATTTGATACCCAACTTTGAGCGCAAGGTACGAAATATGTTGGTGTACTCCAGCACTATCTGGTCTCTTTTCTAACGCAGAGTTGTCCATCTCATGTATTGGTCATCATATTTTCTGACAGGGTATAATTCCTCCTTTAGGGCATTTACAAAGGCCACCCAAGTGGTTTCTCTCCCAAATAGTGTAGAGTCATCTATGGTGTACCTCTCCTAGTAACCTTCCCACCAAGCTCTGACATGGGGAAGGGATTTAAGGAGCATGAAGGTTATATTTTCACTGTCGGAAAATTTTTGGACAAAGTAATAACCTTCTAGTAGATTCTATTGAAATATTGTAACTACAAAGAAAATTCTATTTATTATTGATTTATTATTCATATGATCAATACCCTTTTGTGGATTGATCATGTTGGGTTTTGTACTTGACCAAATCCCCTTTTGTGGAATGGTCAAACCATTAATATATTTTGAAAATTGAGAAGTTAGCTCCAAGGCCTAATTAAAGTGGTTTTAACCACTAAGAAAACAAGTCGGTCCTGCCCATTGAAGAGACCTTTCCATCACCTACCATCTTGTATAAATAAAGGAATCCAATACTTCATTATCTCACTCAATCATTCTCTCAACAAGTGTGCAAGTTTAGTAGCTGCAGTTAGAAGAAGAAGGAAGAGAGAGGCACATTGCTCAATGTTGGATATTCTCTAGTGTTTTGGTTTATTGTCTTGGCATTGTATTGGCTATATATATTAAGGAAGTTTTGTTGGGTTTTCTCCCCCATGAGGATTTCCCAGGTTACATGTTGTGTATCTTATGATTGTGTTTCTCTCAGTGATCCTACCTATGCTATTATTATCTATTAAATTGAGAATAAATCTAATAATAGCTCAAAATTTAACATGGTTTCAGAGCTAAGCTGAAGAGAGCACCTTTCACTGGATAAACAAAAACTTCATTGTTTTCGTACAAGAAAATTAGGGCTTTTTGTTGGAGAGGAATGTTTGCCTAAAAACCATCTAGAAAAGTGTGCCCTACCCTAGTGAATATTTTGGCAGCTTGAGCACACCTTTTTAGTGGACAAAGCCTCTGAAAAGTCAAACCCTAGTTTTGACTCGTACAAAAAAACCAGAAAAACCAAGAAAATAGAACTAGTACCAGAAGTACAAGTCTAGATTTCTACAGGTCAAGTTTCAAGGGGAAAACATGAAATTTTTGAAATCTAACAGCTCCAACAAACTCGCCTCATCTCAGTGCATCTAGTCACTGGATCAGAATTTCAAAATTTGAAGTTTGAAAAATTAGGGTTTCCTCATAAAACCCTAAGTTGCAGTTTCAGTATCAACTGCAGTACCAGTTGCAGCCACCGTTGAAGTTTTTAAAGGGTTGTTAATTATTACCACTGCTACCAGATGGTGCCACTACTATAAGAGGTATGTACTCACATATGTTTAAACTGTTAAACTTTAAAGGGTATTTGCAGGAGAAGGGATCTCTTTCCATAGATCCAGAAGGATCACATATCCAACACATTCAGAGGAATAATGAAACTCATGTTTGATTATTCTGATGAGCATATATTTGTTATGAAATTATTTTTATCTAGGTTAAATGTTGAAGAGATGACCATCATACTAAACTTTGGTTAAAATTAAATTTAAGGTATTAGATTGATTAAAATTGAGATCATAGAGTTTATTCTCTAACCCAACTTTTTGTCAAGATAGAATATTGTCTTAGTACAAAAGACAGGTTGAAGAAATCACTTTTCATATTGAGTGAAGGAGACTCAGAAGAAAAGAAACACACTCATTCTTGAGGACAAGACTCCAGGTTCCATGTTTGATTAATTAAGTTGATAAGATTCAAAGTTGTGCATGACAATTCGATAACTACATCATTACAAGTAAACACTATAGTTGAGGTAGAATTCTTTGAAAAGTATTATACATGGTAGCATGTGAGCATATTGAGATAAATGCTTAATGTAATCATTTACCAGATAGAACTAACATATCCTCTAGAAGAAACTTCTTGTGTTAGCTCAAGGTTACCATGGAGGAATGTTTGATCACAACACTAGAAGAGTGTTGATCTCATTTCGTATTGTATTTCTTGCTTTTGATATTTGTTTCAGGCAGGTCACAAGTGATAGCTCTAAAGGAGCTACTGTGATGATGATCCATGCTATTGTTTTATTACTATTATCAAAAGAGAATTATTCTTGCTTGTTGTTTTGTTGACCTTGGTTCAGGTCACAACTGATAACCCTGAGGAAGTTATAGTGAAGGTTACAGAAGGAAACAAATTAGATGAGACATGAAGCAGACTACCCAAGTCGTGTACATGATGGTATACATCCATGTACCAAAGAAGATTAAGAAGAAGCTATTTTTGAGATCCAGAGTATCTCATATGGAGATTCATTGTAAGGAGCAGAAGGCTCCAAAGATGACCAAACATTAGAACAAGAACTCACAGTAGACTTGTTCAAAGGATAATGAAGCCACCTTGACAGGAACCATAATTCACTCGAAGTCTGACTCAACTTTTCATATTTAGACTTGGTATTAAACACCAAGTATACCTATAAGAGATGATGATGTCCTTGTAGACTTAGAAGAAATTAAGAGTAAGCATGATATCATAAAGGATCAGATGGAGAGACAACTTCTAGGACTCGGAGATAGATTCCATGAGAAGACTAGATCGTAGCTTCAAATTTTTTTAGGAGATATCAAATCTCCTGGGAAGATTCCCTTGTTTCAGTGACAGAGAAGGAAGCTAGTTACAAAGACCATGATATGGATTTTTCCATGAGACTAGAAGAAAAGTCAATATCGACTTCCAAGATTGATCTAAAAAATCAAGCATGTTGCAGATGTACAAATCCTGATGTGTGTCTAGAGGATTCTCCCAACAAGAGGCAGAAGAATATGATGAGACACTTACTCCAATAATTGAATAAATAGTTCCAATATTTATGAAGACAACCAGAAAAACCATGATTCATATATAGTATGAGATGCAAGGGGAATAATCCCCATATTTAAAATTGAGTGGCAGTTGGTGCAGTACATTAGTTGGGTCATGGAGACATGACCACAATAAAAGATAGAGTTACCTCCATGAAAAAGAAGAGTTATCTTTATTATCAGTTATTGAACCACTGTCAGTTTCAGATGAAGTTATTGTCATGATAGAGTAGAGGAGTTACTCTTATATTTCGACAGTCACAGTGAGAATGGAGCAACCATTATCAGCTTCAGAGAAGATGCAAGTGCAAAGTCCCAGTTCCAGAAAGAACATTTGCAGAAAGAGGAGAGGACATACTCTCAGAAAGTGAGACAGATAGTGCTTTGCATAAATCACATAGAGCTAGCACATGATTGTGCAGATTGAGTTGCAACTGAGCAAGTGTACCAGGTTGGTACAAAGTGCCATGAAAATTTGATTTTAAGTTGAAAATAGAAAGACTCATGTCTGTAAGATGAAGCAAGATCCTAGATTTTGGTATGGCATAATTGACAGTTTCCTAACGAGCTTGGGCTTCAACAAGAGTAAAGTTGATTCTAACCTTTACCTCAAGGTTATGAATGATGAGCTAGTGATGTTGCTACTATATGTAGATGATGTATTCTTGACAAGATGAAGAAGATATCATCACAGATTGCAGAAGAATCTCGCTACAGAGTTTGATGAAAGACCTAATGCATTATTTCTTAGGTCTTGAGGTTTGGCAGATCCCAGAGAATATCTTCCTTAACCAAGGGAAGTATGCAATTGAAATAATGAAGAGGTTTGACATGTTGAAATGTAAATCCATGTACACACCCATGTAAACGAAGTTGAAGCTCCTGGTAGATACCTCGTCAAAATTGGTTGATATTACTTTGTACATATAGATTATTGGTTTGGTGATGTATCTGAAGAATACCAGGATAGATATGTTTTTTTCCTTGTGTCAGTATCTGGTAGAACCCAGACGTGTTCACCTTGATGGTGCAAAACATTATGTGAGATACCTTAAGGGAACATTTCATTTTTTTTCTCTGTTTTACTAGAGATCATGACTTCATATTGTATGGATATAGTGATTCAGATTGAGATGGAAGTGTTTATGATAGTAAGAGCACTTCAGGATGTTGTTTCAGTATGGGTTCAACAATGAATTCATGGAAGAGTAGGAAGCAATCCAATATATCTCCCAGCATGGAAGAAGTGGAATATATTGTAGCATGTTCCTCCAGTTGAAAATCCATATGGATTCAGAAGTTGTTGGCAGGTCTATTTGATATTGAGATGGAAGAAACCATTATTCTATGTGATAAATAGAGTTGCATAAAAATGATAGAGAACCCTGTGTTCCATGACAAGTCAAAACACATAGAAATCTAGTATCATTACATTTGTGATATGGTGCAGAGAGGAGCCATAAAGATCCATGATGTTGGCACAGATGAATAGTTTGAAGATATGGTGACCAAGACTTTGTGTCTTGTAAAGTTTGAGCACTTTCAAGACAAGCTTGGTGTATTCTGAAAGTACCTCCCTCGAAAAGGGGAGTAGTGTTGATGCCAACCTTGTGCTGAGGATTTCCAGCTTCGTCCTGATGTTGTTGTGATGCCAGCCTCATGCTGAATATTTCCAGCTTCATGTTGATGTTGTTGTGATGTCAACCTCATGCTGAATATTTCCAGCTTCATGATGATGTTGTTTTGATGTCATCCTCACGCTGAATATTTCCAGCTTCGTGCCAATGTTGTTGTGATTCCAACCTCGTGCTGAATATTTCCATATTCATGTTGATGTTGTTGTGATGCCAGCCTTGTGTTGAAGATTTCCAGCTTTGTGTTGATGTTGTTGAGACGTTAACTTCATGATGAACATTTCTAGATTCATGTTGATGTTGTTGAGATTCCATATTCATGTTGAAGATTCCCATCTTTTTGTTGATGTTGTTGAGATGCCATCTTCGTGCTGAAGATTTACAGCTTCGTGATGATGTTGTTGAGATGCCAGTTTTGTGTTGAATATTTCTAGCTTAGTGGTGATGTTGATGATGCTCTGACCTTTGTGTTGTGATGATGTTGTTTTTGATGTTGTATCAACCTCGCGTTGTTATTGATGATGATGATGTAGTAGTTTTATACTAATCCATGTTGATGTAGATGATGATGATGCCATTCTAGCTCCTCATTGTTGATGGTGATATTGATGATGAGAAACACTTTCGATGATTTATAGATATGCCAGTCAGTGTTCCAGATGTTGTTGAGGTTGTTTTCTTCTTTCTTTCCTGATGATGTTGTAGAATACCCTTATTGTTAAGGGGGAGTGTTGAAATATTGTAATTGAAAAGAGTATTTTATCTATTATTGAGTTATTATTCATCTGATCAATCCCATTTTGTGGATTTATCATGTCAGGATTTGTACTTGACAAAATCCCCTTTTTTGGATTGGTCAAACACTAAATATAGTATGCAAATTGAGAAGTCACCCCCCAGGCCTAATTAAAGTGGTTTTAACCACTAAGAAGACAATTCGACCCTCCCCATTGAAGAGACACCTTTCCAACACCTGCCAACTTGTATAATTAAAGGAAGCCAACACCTCATTATCTCACTCACTCATTCTCTCAACAAGTGTGCAAATTTGGTAGCTGCAGTTGGAAGAAGAAGAAAGAGAGAGGCACATTGATCAGTGTTGGATATTCTCTAGTGTTTTGGTTTATTGTCTTGGCATTGTATTGGTTATCTATATTAAGCAAGTTTTGCTAGGTTTTCTCCCGCATGAGGGTTTCCCAGGATAAATGTTGTGTATCTTGTGATTGTGTTTCTCTTAGTGATCCTACTTGTTATCACATGAAGTTTTCATGGGTATTTTGTTCCTTAGGTTCTTAATTTTTATCCTTTAGTCTTTAGGATTGCTTTATTTTTCTTTTTGTGATTTTCTTAGGTTAGTCTAAACAAATAAAGACTTTCGTTTTATCTCACATTTTTGTCCCACACATATGGTTATAGCCTAGGTTAATTTTATGGTTTATGTCTTTTGACTCACCATTTGACTTGAAACCAAGCATTATCGACCCCATGATCCTAATAACCTGACAAGTCACTCCATCCACTCATGCTCTTTATCCTTTCCATGTTGTCCCTATTCCTGTTAAGGAGTCAAATCAAACTTTCAAAAGGGTGCTTCAAACTCACTAGGAATTTCCATAGCACACCTTTGTCCTTATGATCCTTTAATATCATTTGCCATCATCAAATGATGTCATGTATTTCATTTTTTTCATCACCCTTGTATTCAAAAGGAATATTGATATTTGGTCATTTATGAGGTTGCTAACTGTTTATCAATTTGAAATTTTCCTCCTAAGCTCGGCGTTGTTGAAACCACTAGTTCGGACAGATTTGTGGATTGCGCTATAGGATTGACTGTTCGAGCTAAATTGGAGGTTGAGGTGGATGTAAAAATTCCATAGCTTGTTGTAGATATTCCACTCATTAACCATAACCTCCAGGCTCTATGAAATCTCCTATACAAACAAAGGAATGGCACTACGAAAGTTGCGAAGCTGTTACACATGAATGGCACTACGGAAACTGCAGAGTTGTTACACATGAATGGCGCTACAAAAACTACAGAGTTGTTACATAGGAATGGCACTACAAAAACTATAGATCTTTTTCAAAAGAGGTGCTATAGAATCTGCAGAGTTGTTTTACAAAGGGTGGTACAGAATGGCACTACGAACTGGCCATTACAGTCAAAGGTTCAAATTCATGAATCCTTCTTGATTTTGATGATGTGGAGGGAACCAAGGATCAACATGTGACAGTTAGGGATCAAAATACGAGCTTGGAGGACATGTGGCACTGGAGAAGGATGCACCCAAGATACAAGACATTCCATTCAATTCTTTTTAGAGTGGTTTCCAACATGGCTCCTACATTGTAGCAGTTTGTTAGTTCTGTTTGTACATATGTTAGAATTGTAGTTGTCTTGGAGAATCCTAGGATAGGAAGGAAAACTCGCACGTCTAGCTATTTCCTATTGTATTTTTATTATAAATACATATTTTGAATGATTAGAGAGGTTTGAATGGTTGATTAGAGATCCTTGATTGTAATATTTTGACTAAGTAAAGTTGTTATCTAGTTATGTATTGGACTTGAGACATTTTCATTAATAGAAGTCAATTTCCTTTCATCATCTTGTTGCCTCTTATTCTGAAATGTTCATGATTGGATGATCCATATGTGATGTGGTTGTGTTATAATGAACATTTGATTATAATGTTTCTATGAATGTTTTTCAATGTTTTAAACTTTAAGTTCAAGAAGTTCTTGTGACTGGGTTTTTCTTCTCCTGGCTGCTTGAAGGCCTGATGCTAATAAAAGACCTATCCACCTTCCTCACTAAGCCTTCCTCCTATTCAAATTCACTCCTAAACCACTGACTAAATTTAATCAAAACCTCATTTGATTATGCATTCTAGTCCATATTTCTGTGTTAAAACATTCTTAGACTGATCTTTGTCCATTTGACATTTAATCACTTATTTACATTCACAAACCTTTTGATGGGTATTGGTCTTATCCTCTTGAAATATGAGGGTGATTCTCAGTGATAAAATTATTTTTGTTGTTTCCAAGGAACGAATTGAAGACACTTCCCTGGGATTGAATGACAAAGCAATGTTGATTATGAAGGTGCATTAGAAATCAATACATTGAAGATTGCAGCTTGCACCTAGCGACTCCATTGTTTCAGTTGTGGCTCCCAAAGGAAGACACATGAGGTCTACTCCACATCTACCTCTTCTAACATATGAAGTTGGCATAGAGAATATTATCAAGAAAGGAAAGGCTTCTCAAGAAGGCTTTTTAGCTATTTTACCAGGTAATTCTGGTCATTTACATGATTCTACTTTTAAAACTCGAATATCCATATCTAACCCTCCCTTTTTACCTTCTACTGAGGTTTCTAGAAGTTTGGATTTTGAAAATTTTCCTGTTGAATACTCTTCTTTGAGCCCCAAATTGAAAGAATAAAGTTTTTAAACTCTTGTTTCTCCCAATGTTGTAAGTTGCTTCAGACTTGAGATTTTTGAAGATTTTCCTACTTTGGTCCTTCCTACTCCTCCTCCTATCAAAGTTATTGTGACTAAATAAGAGGAAACCTCTTTTCCCTTGGACCCTATACTATCTTTCCCCAAGACTCAAACTTTTCTTCTGAAATTTGAAACCTTTCCATCCAATTTTCCTCTTTCACCCAAAATCCAAACTACATTTGTAGCTGTCAAAACTCCATCTCCCCCTTGTTCGCATACAGTTTACAACCCAATGGAAGGTTCTAATCTTCCTAGAAATAGGATGTATGCCATAGTGGCTGCAAGGTATGCCCCTCTTATTTTACCTCACCCTATGAATGCTCTCCCAGTTGGATATTACCTTAATTACATGCCCAAGTTCACTGGGGAGGAAGACATAACTACAGAAGAACATCTTGCAACTTTTTATAGTTATGCAAATAATCTTAAAATTGAAAATGAAGATGTATGGATGAGAGTATTTGTACACAGCCTTGATGGTGAGGCTAGAAAATGGTTTAGGGGTTTGACTACTAGATATATTGTTGGGATTGAGGCTTTATATGATTCCTTCTTGAGGCATTGGAGGGATAAAAAGGATTTCCTTTATTATATTACAGAATTTGGATCACTTAAGAGGAAAGAAGGGGAATCTATTTTTGACTTCTCAAAAATATTCAATAAAATGTACAACAAGATTCCCACTAAAATAAATCCTACAGAAACCTCTGCCAAGATTACCTATGCCAGTGCTTTTGACCCTGATTTATGTCTCCTATTGAGAGAAAGAATATCTACCTCTTTAGCTCATATGCAAGATGCAACCTTAGAAGTAGAATCTAATATATTGGTGTTAGGACCACATATTGTACCCTTTTTGCCCATACTTTTTGCCATTATTATACCCTTCATCACCTGTATTTTGACTTATACTATCATTTCACCTGATCATTCCAAGGTACACAATGTCCTTTCTCATTATTATATGCTTA
>SNQJ01S0010582.1:241813-284871 GCA_010110895.2 Picea sitchensis | reverse complement strand
CTCTCAATTATCCAACAAGATTATACTATGATATTTTTCTTGTAGACCGCCATAATGGCCATCTTCGAGAATCTGTCGATGACCACGAAACCACATTCGTTGCCATGCTTAGTACAAGGAAGGCCCGACATGTAATCCATGGAGATGGATTCCCAAGGTCGACTACGTGTAGGCAGCGGAGTATAGAGGCCTTGCTTCTTGATGGTCGTTAAGGCAATGGCGTAGGCAGTGCAGGATCTGATGTACTTCCCGACATCCTGTCAAAGTTTTGGCAAATAGAAATACTTCTACAGTACTGCCATTGTTTTCTCGACCCTGAAATTCCCAGCGACCCTGCTGTAGTGCGCTTCCCAAATTATCTTGGCACGCTCACTTGAAGGAACACAAAGGTGTCCCAGGTGAAATAATAGTGCATCCTAGAGGTGAAAATTTTGAACTCGGTTACCCTCCAAGAGCATCTTGTATGTGTGGTCGAATTTTGGATCGCTCTTGTAGAGAAGTGGCCAATCATAAGTCTCGTACCCACAAGAGTTGAGAATGGTGGTTATCACCACAATCGGTGGTCGGTTGAGGTTGTCTGCAACATTATTGGTGCTTCCCTTCTTGTACTTGATGTTCAAATGAAATTGTTGCAGATATGTGGAGCACTTATGATGGTGATTGTTTTGAAACTTCCCTTGTGTCTGTATGAACTACAAGGGTCGGTGGTCTGTGTGGACGATTGTTTCCTTCCCCAAAATGTAATTCTTCCATTATCAGCAAGCCTGCAGAATGGAATACATTTATTTTTCATAAGTGGGATACTTTCCGACTATGTCGGAAAATTTCACATTGTGATATGCCATTGGTGCCTCTGTCGAGTAAGAAATGCCCCAATAGCATAGTCAAAGGCATTTGTCTCGATCTCAAATGGTTTTTGCAAGTTTGGTAATGTGAGCACTGGGGCATAGTAGAGGTAATGTTTTAATTCTACGAACACCTTTTGTTGATATTCCGACCAAAATAATTTGTCTTTCGCTCCTCCCTTGGTGACTTGACTCAAGGGCCAAGTGATATGAGAGAATCCCAACATGAACCTGTGGTAGAAATTAGCAAGACCCAGAAAGTTGCAAAGATATGTTAGAGTGGTCAGGGCTGGTCAATCCTGGATGACCTGAATCTTGGTTGGATCCACATGCAGCCCACGCTCATCAATAATGTATCCTAGATATTGAACCTAGGTCATGTAAAAAGTGCACTTCTCCAAATTGGCACACAATTTGTGTTTTCGCATTGTTTGGAGGACCTGTCGGATGTGGTGGAGGTTCTCTTCCCAAGTTTGGTGCTCCATCTTTCCAGTTGCAGCTAAAAGAAAAGGGAAGTTGGTGCTTCGAATGAATGTAATTCTTCAAGACATATAAGAAAAAGAATTATGTGATTTTCTCTCGCTTTGGGTTTCCACGTAAAAACATTGGTGTACTGTGTAAGTGTATGATTGTTCATTTCTTCATTATTTATTTACTCTGCAAATATTGGATGATAATGATACATTGATATAACACTTGCATTATATGTTTAAAAAGGATTATATTGCTCTATTACTGATTCACCCCCCCTCTCAGTAATCCAACACTCTTCATTTAGTTTTCTTCATCCATGTCCCCAACAAGATCTAGGTACAAGAATTTGGGACTCGAACCAATCGATGTGTTGCAAGATTTGTCACGGCAAGCTCGAAAAAAATCCATGGGGGATGAAAATAAATATGATGGAGTAGGAGATCCTTTTAAAATGTTGCTCAAGGAATCCCTTGCACGACAAAGGAATGAAATGATGGGAAAATTTGCGCAGATCCTTCAGTGGTTACCCACGGGAGAAGCATCTTCATTAAGCGGCCATGCAACCTCATTCAAGGTACAAGTAAATTTTGATATTCCATTATTTGAAGGACTGATAGATGCGGATGTTGTAGATAAATAGTTTAATCTGCTTGAAGGGTATTTTTTGGTCCACAATTTTTCTAATTGGGAAAATATTACTTTTTCACTCCTCAAGGTCGTCCCCCATGTTAAGGACTAGAGGGATACTTACTCTGAGAAAAGGGCCATAGAGGAATATGAAATATTTATGGTTTCCCCTACACGGGATTCCTTCCAGGATTCCATTAAAGAACAATACTACTCTGTTGGAAGTTACGAGGACCAGTACACCAGATGGACTAACCTACATCAATAAAGGGACCAGAAAATACCGGATTTCATCAACATTTTCCATACCCTGCATACCAAATTGGGTATCAAAGACTCTGAGTGACATATGGTGCTCAAATATCACAATTTTTTGCATAGATACATTCAAACATAAATGAATTTTCTGGACATCGCCTCATTGGGTACGAATTATAGATATGCTATCAAGATCGAGCATAAATTTAAGAAAAAGAGATGAGAGTTTGGATCTGCAAACTCCTCACATCCGAAGCAGAGAAAAGGTGGCCCCAACCCACATAGCAAGGGACAGCTAAAATATGGCCACACTCAGGAAAACCATTCCAATCCATAACAAAAGAAGGGCAATGACAAGATGAAGAAGGACACAGGAAAATGGTGTGAATACCATAAAATCCCTTGGAACAACACTAAAGAATGTCGCTCCAAGGAGTCACTTGTGGTCGAGTTGAAGGCTTCTGAGTCAGAGGTTGATTCTGACTCTGAATCAAATCCAAAAGGAGGGAAGTGGATTATCGATGTTGAACCCAGTGCCACTGTCACTACCACCAAATTCCATCCAAGCGAACCAGAAGAACCAGAGGAAGGGGAATGCATGTTTCACTCAAAAGTGTGGGTAAAGGGGGCTTTGATTCATTTCATTGTCGATAATGGCAGTCAAAAGAACCTAATCTCAACAGAGGTCATCAAGTAGATAGACTTTCTGACGTTGCACCTGCATCCCTACACTATTGGTTGGCATCGCCAAGGAAGACATCTTTTTGTCAGCCAACAATGTCGTCTACCCTACGATATCAAGCCTTTCAAAGATGAGGTATTGTGTGATATTTCTCCCCTTGAAGTTTGTGATGTTCTTTTAGGACAACCATATTTGTGGAAGTGTCACGTTGTGTATGAGTATAGACCCCGCAGTGTTATTATTACTTTGGGTAAACAATTGTACATGATACCAGAGGTAGCGCCACCTATCGTTATTTCTTTAATGTCTACTAATCAATGTAGTAAGGTCATTTCATAGACCAGGAATTTTTTCTTCTTTGTGGCCTCTACACAAAGATTCTCTTTGCAATAGAAGCAAGTGGATGGCATCATGGAAAAGTACATAGACATCTTCTCCTCGCCCATCAGGGTACCGACGCACTGTCAAGTCAAGCATCCAATTGATCTAACCCTCAGTGCACCTCTGCCTAATGTACCATTCTATCATCGCTAGTTGATGGAAAATGACAAAATCAAGCATTAGATCCAAGAGCTTCTTCAAAAGGGGCACATCAGAACTAGCTCCTTCCCTTTCAAAAGATCGATTGTACCGGTGTAGAAGAAGGACATGACCTGGTGACTCTGCATTGATTACAAAGAGTTAAACAAAATCACAGTCAGGAACCGGTACCTAATTCCCAGGATTGATGACCTTTTTGACCAACTCAATAGGGAAAAGTTCTTCAGCAAGATTTAACTAAAGTCTAGCTACCACCAGGTTTTCCTTCGAACCAATTAATGTATGGAAGACAACTTCCAAATCTAAATAAGGTCTCTTTGAATTGTTGGTCATGCCCTTTGGCTTAACAAATTCACCAACCACTTTCATGAGTTTGATGGATGATGTATTGAGACCCTTCACCAACTCTTTTGTGGTGGTATACTTGGATGACATCCTCATCTTCAACAGAACTTGGGAGGAGCACATGCGGCATATTCAAAATGTTTTGAGCACTTTGCGGTAGCACAAGCTATATGCCAACTTGGAAAAATGCTCCTTTGGCATGAACAGGGTACAATACTTGGGATACATTGTTGATGAGCATGGGGTACATGTTGATCCCTCTTAGATCCAAGTCATTCGTGATTGGCCAACCCTGACCACACTAACTGAGCTTTAGATCTTCTTAGGGCTGGTCAACTTCTACTGACAGTTCGTGTTGGGATTCTCCCATATTGCATGGGCCCTAAGCCATGTGACCAAGGGCAGTGGAAAGGAAAATTTTGTGTGGGGGAAGGAAAAACAAGGATCATTTGATGATATGAAGCATCACTTGTGCTCAACTCCAGTACTCTCCTTTCCTGATCTGCAACAATCATTCAAGATTGAGACTAATGCATCTGACTATGTTGTAGGCTCAATTCTCACTCAACACAGTCATCCGGTGGCATACCATAGTGAGACACTCTCAAATATTGTCTGGAAATACCCCACCTATGACAAGGAAATGTATTCCATTGTACAAGCCTATCGTCAATGGAAAAATTACATTCTGGGAAAGGAGACGAACATCCACATTGATCACAAGCCTCTACAATTCATACAAACATAGGGGAAGTTGTATAACGACCTCCATTAAAAGTGGTCCACCTACCCGTAGCAGTTCCATCTCAACATCAAGTATAATATAGGGAGTACAAATAGTGTCTTCGACTACCTTAGTCGACCTCCCATGGATGCACTCACCATTGTGATCCATTCCTATGGACATGAGGCATCTAAGTGGCCCCAACTTTATCAGCAAGATCCAAAATTTTCCACCACCTATCAGCTCTTGGGGACAGGTGTGAATCTCATCAATTTTCACATTCAGGATGGACTGTTATGCCATCTGTGACATCTATGTGTTCTTGCAAGATAGCGTGCAAAGTTGATTTGGGAATCCCACTACAGATGGATGGCAAGACATTTTGGTGTGGAGAAAACTGTGGCCATTCTCCAGAAACATTTTTATTGGCCAAAACTTCGACAAGATGTCAACAAGTATGTCATATCTTTCATTTCTTGTGACATTTCCAAGCCAACCATCAAGAAGCAAGCATTATACACCCCTCTTCCTACCCCCTATAAGCCTTGGGAATCCATCTAGATGGATTACATGTCTGGCCTTCTCTCCACCAAGAAAGGAAATGATTGTGTATTTGTGGTAATTGATCGGTTTTTGAATATGACCATCCTCACAACATACAAGAAGAACATCACAACAGCATATACTGCCAAGCTCTTCATCGAACGAGTGTAGGCCCATTTTTGGATACCATAGACCATGATCTCCGACTGGGAAAATAGGCTCCTCAACACATTTTAGTCGAGTCTCTGGTCACCGTTGGACACCAAGCTCACTAAATCCACTTCTTTCCACCCCCAAACAGACGACCAAACAAAGGTCGTCAATCGGATGATTGTACACATCCTATGCATGTACAACTCTAAGCATCTACATACATGGGATAAGAGTCTCCCCTATGTTCAACACAGTTACAACAGAGCTCTCCATAGCTCCACTAGCCATAACCCATTTCAGGTGGGACTTGGATTCCAACCCGTGGGTCCCATCGACGTTGCACTATCTCTTACAACCACACAAACAGACTCTTCCCATGTTCAGTCTGAGACTGAAAAATCCACCAGATTCATTGAGCAGATTCAACACATCCTCCAATAGGTCCATTAGATTTTTCAAAAAGTCAATGCTAAGTACAAGCAACGCCATGATAAACATAGGGTACCGCACGAGTTTCAGATTGGATGTGAGGTCTAGTTACATTTGTAGAAGGATCATCTTATAGGGACCCATCAAAAGCTTTGCCCACTTCGCTATGGGCCTTACACCATCACCAAGGTTGTGGGTAACAATGCTTTTGAGATCAACACTCCACCCTTCCTTGGCTTGCACCCAGTGTTCAATGTGGACCTCCTTCGGCCATATTTTCCACCATTATTGGACACCTCAAAGATCACAAAACAATTGAAACCAATAGAACTCAACCTTGACTGCATGGAACAGGAATCCACTGATCAGATAGTGGACACACACGTCATGGTCACTCACCAGCAGAGGATCCATCTTTATCGAGATGTTAAGGCGGGGAAACTCCTCCACTAAGGAAAGTGGCTAACCCGGGGCCAAATTAAACAGAAGTTTCCTCACCTGATGGGGGGACTCAACACAATGGAGACCATTTCTTCCTAAGGGGGAGGACTAATCTAGGTGGATATTGGTGGCCACCCACCTATTCCAACTGGTTCCTCTTGATAGTTTTTAGTTCAGCATGTTCTTATGTACTTCTTTGTAATTGTGGTTTATACACTTTCAGGGTTGTCTGAAGCCCTACACATATTCTAGGTGGATACTGGTGGCCTCCCACCTAATCCAACTGGCTTATTTTGTATTTTTCATGTCAACACATATTTTTGTACTTCCAGGTCTGTTTTGGGGCCCTAAACAGTTTTTTGTTGGCTTTCCATAGTCAAACTATAGATGGAGTCAGAGTTTGATTATCTAATGTGTATTTCTAGAAAATACCTTTCCAATGAGTTATCACACACCTAAAACAGAGGTCGTATGCAAAAGTTACAACCCCGAGAAGTTGAGGTACCAATTTACCCATAGGGTCCCACATAACTTTTGGCGTTTCATCTCTTAGTGTTAGATTTTTGGATGTCTAGGGTTTTGGAATTCATGAGTAATGTTAAAAATGCCTCTAGAGCCTCATTGTAATCATTTTGCTTAGACAGATGCACGTAGCAACCACATATCTTATAAGAGATAGCTATCATTATTCGAGCAAGTGTTTCAGTTCTGCAGTTTTACAGTTTGAACACATTTCATTTATTCAATAGAAGATATTGTTCACTGGATATATATGTTGTTCTTCATATCTTTGTGCTTATTGTATTCAGTTTGTTAATCAGTTTGTTCCACTCCTAAATACAGATCATGAGGAGAATGTTCAATCCACACGTATTTGATGTTTGGTTTGTATTTTGGTTTATCTGATATTAGTTGCATTTATAGGCATATAGCTTTGTTAAGGAAATGTGTTTATAAATGAATATCTATAAGGTCTATCAAGTTTAGAATTATGAACAAGTTTGATGAACTCTGAATGGGGAGGGGCCTGCTTTCCCTTGCAACATGTCCTCTCCAAAGACTATTGTAATCATTTTTTTTCTATAAAGTGAAAATGTAGATATGTCTTTAGTTTAAAAAAACAATCGATAAACATATGTAGAAATAAATTATAAAGTGGTTTTAAAAATATTATTATATTTAAAATTTACAAGGGTTTTTTAAATATGGTTATCAAGCTTTTGATATAAAGAAAATTATTATAGATCCATATTAACCCTCCATCTACGAAGCCCTAAGATAAATCATATCCCTCTACCAAGCACTAAGATAAATCATATCCCTCTGAAAAGAAAACTTTATTGAGAATGGAAAATTTATAGAAAAGTTTTTCACCTCAAAAGATATGATTCCTTTGAACACTTGATGGATCGGGGCTAAAATGGATCTAGTTTGTATCCTTCTTTAACTACACCATACCTATTGAGCACTATGCATATGATTATGGTATATGTTTATTAACCCCCTTCACTAATATATGAGTGATAGAAATGTTTGAATAATTTCTAATAATAAAAAGGAGTTATTTAACTTCAATTGATAAAATTGTTTCTTTTAATGGAATATGTTCCCTTTGAGAATCAAACTTGGCAAGTGGTGAAAATCTCCCACCAATTGACCATTTTCAACAGTCACCCTGAAATAAAAAAATTTAACATCAAGTTATATGAAATTCCATCAATTCAATATGATTTTTATCATGTTAAACCAAAATAATGGAAATGAGTCAATTCCCAATGTGTTTAGACTTGGCAATAATAATTCTAGCATTATTTTTTAAATTCTTTATTTTTAGATAGTTCATTACATCTATAATTTTTTTTTTAAAGTGATCTATATTTATTTTATTATAATTT
The DNA here is from genome assembly GCA_010110895.2 of Picea sitchensis. Taxonomy (NCBI): domain Eukaryota; kingdom Viridiplantae; phylum Streptophyta; class Pinopsida; order Pinales; family Pinaceae; genus Picea; species Picea sitchensis. Next base: position 276,915 of record SNQJ01S0010582.1, on the reverse strand, counting down.
AAATTGAACTTTATTAGATGACATTAAAGATTATTTTATGCATTTTAATTTCTTGTAAAAATATTATTTATTATTTTGTATTATTTATTAATTGGATATACAATTGATAAGACGATGCATGATTAATTGAATACCAAAAATAATAAGCCATGACATACAAATTGATAAAAAGTCCTTTTAGTATAAACATATATTAACTAGCACAGCCACATGATTATGGTTGATGAACGTCGAAAGATTTATTCCATTTACAAACCTTGATTAGGGTTTACCTTTTGTAAATGAAATATGTATATATGGGTTCATCAGCTATATAATTGTGGAGAAAATGATTCACCTGATATTACCCATTATTAAAGTAAACTAGAAACATGGAAACTAGCAATATCTGGGCAATATCTGGTGAACTCATTCTTGGAATCGTATGATGGCCAATCACTATTTTCCTATTTTCCATGTTGCAGTCGAAGCCTCCAAAGCAAATTGCAGATCCTGCAAGGCTACCACTGTAAAGAGTTAGCGTTTTCAGCCATTGTTCAATCAATTAACAATACTTGAATTGAAAACTAATGAACTGATAAGATATTTTGAGAATTGAAAACTACCTTGGATTTGGGTGGAGCGAATTTCAGATATATGCAAACAAACAGAAGCTCGAGAACGATTCCAACGCCATTGAAAGTCAATACCAGGATTTTTTTGGAGCCATTACTGATCAGGGGTGAACCATACCATGTGTAGAGGAGAGAATTTAACAGAGCTATTGCATATGGGAAGCTTGAAAAATTCTTTGTCGATCCTCTATTAATCACTCTCCTAAATGTAACTCTGCATAAAACCAGTTAGTTAGAATTATAATTCAATATAGACGACTACATTAGTTGGTCTTGCTGAAACTTTTGTACAAAGAGATACTAGTAAAACTGATACATCTTACATTGGTGCTCCATACAACAGCAAGGAAGCTGCGTTTCCTGGTACCAAAAAAAACAATACAAACCGTTAGTGTTTTCAGCCATTGTTCAATCAATTAACAACTAGTTAAGGTCAAATTTGTACTTTCACTATAGATCAAACCGCTATACCATGGTGTATACAAGCTTTTGGCTGTGTATATTCCAAAAAGTGATTCCTCAAAACTTAGGTCGTCTATGTCAGTCAGTCCACTGTTATAAAAATTATCACCTGTAGAAACCAATGGCATCCTCCACTATCATGCCACTATCATGTGCATGTAAAGAATGAAATGAGTGGACATCTGAGCTGAGGGCTAATCATCCAAACGTGTCATCTCAAAGGTTAATTATTTAAACGTGGAAATCATATGGTGTTACAGTAATTTCTTAATATGATTTGGTAAATGTTAAAAAGTAAACAGGGTAACGGATGCATTCAAAAATACAAGGAAGTTATGAAGAGTAAATCAAATTTATTGATTTGGGAGGATGACTAAGAATATGCCAGCATCTTCAATTGTTAGCCATCAGATTATAATTTTAGATTAAAAGGTGATTAATTGTGCCCATTGCCAATAGGCGTACGCCTTTCGGCGTAATTAATAAGAATTAATAAACATTTTATGGGAATACTTTTAATGATGATGATGGTTGTTAATGTCCACTAAGACCAAGCATTGGCCTATCAAACCTTAAAAAAGGGTAAAAAATTACTTGTCTTGTTTTAGAAAAAAAACATTGTGCTCAAGGAGTTTTAAGAGAAGCATCCCTAAATCACCATTGTTTTGAGGAGTTAAAAGGTTAGGAATGTTGGTATTGTAACAAATATTTTGAAATTGAGATCTGATGTTGGTGTATGCAAGACATTCTAAGAGAAAGTATTTTTCATATTCATCCCTCTTAGTGTCACGAAGATGTAAAATTATTTTGACCCACGACATTTTAGAAATTGTCCAATATCCTATTTTTCCATGGAGCTCATGAGAGTTTATTCTTATTTTAAAAGAATTGTTTTTCTTCTTTGATCTATTTAAAGCGAAGAGGTACTTTTGATATTTTAGATCAAGGTTGATCACCTCGTAGTATTTTAATTTTCTATTATCTTCTAATTATTTATCACACCACAATTTCTCCTTAAATTTATATGCAATAATATTTTTAATATTATCGTTACTCTACAAAGTGACATATTCCTCAATAATCCAATGATTTAGCCAAGACTTGACATGTTTATTCCATCCATGATTGAGTCGTAACTGGTTTTGATTAAATTTTGAAGAAGCCTTAGGAAGCCTCTTTCCTTCCATACTTTTTTTCAAGTTCTTATACATTAAGTACCTAGTCATAGTCATGCTCTCAATGGGGGAAAGACTCATTTTGATAAGGAGAATAGGGTGTATTTCCTTTAAGTTTAATATTATAAGTTATAAAATGCTTTTGGATTTAATCTATATTTCTCCATGATTCTATAGAGATGTTGCAGCCCCAAACTTCACAATCATATAAGATAACATGGGTGATGGGGGTCTCAAAAAGAAGTTTATTCTTATCCCAAAGTCAAAGGTCCACTAATTTAAAAAAAAAAAATCAAGTCCATAAAATAATATTTTCACCCTCAATTTATCATTTTCTCAATGTTAAACTTCTAGTTAAGCTTGTGATGAAGATCAATTATGAGATATATGTATGAAGTTACTTCCTACAAGATGTTGTCATACATGACATTAGTTGATCCAAGGGGATCTACGGAATGCTCACAGAGGTCCTAAGGGATCCATAAATACTCAAACTTTGACCATCTCAAATGACCAATAAAACGGAATCATTGTGTAGCGTTCATCACCAACTTTCCAATGATGCATCAAATGGAGCTCATATGCAAACGTTATGAGCATTCAAAGTTTGGTAAAAACGGGAAAAAATGGGTGCCATGTGGCAGCACCAAAGGGTGACATGTGGAATGGTAATGTCAGTAGCAGAGTGATGTGGCACAACAAGGTCACATGGAAGACCAGTTGGCATGTACATTCAGCAGATGAGTTGGCAGGTACAAGTGGTTCAATCAGCATTTGACGCGTGGCACATGTTAGCCAATGAGAGGTTGCCACGTGGCAACCCCCCATTGACCATTAATGTTCTGGTTACGTAAAATATTTATGGATTCCATGGGGTTTAAATCCATGACCTCCCTAACACTCCACGCCTTCACAAAGCTCCCATGACCATCACACCATTGATTGTTACTTAACCACGCCTTCACAAAGTTCCCATGACCATCACACCATTCATTGTTACTTAACCATATTAAATGTTATAATATATTTAATTAGTATTATGTTTCATATGGGGAGGAAAGGGGTTAGGGCTTAACCCCATCCCCTGTCCTCCACAACACCATACGACCTCACACCTGACAGCCCTGGGAACTAACTCAAATATCTGACCGGAAGTTAAAGTTCACGTGGGAGTTATGTTTTATATATTATAATATATCAATTTTCAAAAACAAACCAACGGATGTATTAAACTTATATGCTAAATTTAACCCACGAATATGCCATGCGGAGTTTCGAACCTGGAACCTCCACTATAATAGCGGAGCGTTTTAACCAACCTAGACTTAGCAAGATTCCACTAAATTTAGTAAAGCAGTTGCTAGCTAAATTTGGAGGTAGTTTTGGAGCTTCAGCTATATATTGGCACAAATACCAATGCAATGGGATATCCCTATGTGTACACATCACGATATTGCACAGAGTTTGAGGTAGGTACATGGAATATTTTTCGATATTGTACGAAATTGTACAGAAGTATGTGAAAGTACAACATAATCTTGAGTTGCACCATAAAGCGTTCCAAATGGTACGTTAACGGATTTTCAAGTTTCTTATATCAAAATTGCATGGTTTTTCGCAAGGAACGTGAATATGAGGTTGGTTTTGTAATTTAAGGTCATATGTAACAGTTTTATGTCAATTTTTCATTAATGACCTTGTAGCACATTATTTTTTGTGCTATGAGGTACTTTGATGGAACATGGACAATATTATACTCATTTTCTCAGTTCTTTGCAAGGATTTCAAATATGAACTCGATTTGTGCATTTGAGTTCTGGATTTTCAGAGCACCCTCAAGGTTGGCTTATTTGGTCCATTTAAATATGTGTTTTGGTATCTTGAGATAAAGATAAACAATTTTCATTTGGTTAAAAGAACTTAAAGATGAAACAAAGCATGTCATCATTATTATTTCTTGACTTCTTTTATTTTTTTCCAAGTTATCTCAATTACACTTCAAATTAGTCATCATAAAGGGGTTTTGGATAAAGGACACATCATCATCATTTCTACAAATCACCTCAATAGATCCTAGAATTTATATGGGAATCAAGTTAGATGTTGCATGTATATTTTGAAGGAAAAAGTGGTGTCTAAGGATTTTCAGATCAAGTTGGTATCAAAGCAAGTTTTGACATGTTTTTGCAAGTTGTTGGTGTGACGAGGTTTAAAAAATCAGATTGGTGAATATTTTGAAGGATCTTTTAAAAATGACAATATGAGTAAATCCTTGATGAAATTGAGGTTGCAAAAATATTTTAATTAGAAAATCCAATGAGAGAATGTTGAGTTGAGGATGCAGTTGAAAGATCTCGAGGAAGAGAAGCAAAGGATGGAAGATCAATCATTACATGATGAAGACTTTCATAGAAGTATATTTCATTATTTAGAAAATAATTTGTAGTTATGGGCCCTATTCCAGCAAGTAGAGAAAGAGAAATATTCAATGCAAGAAAAGGAAAAGTTGTTGGCACAATATCATGCAGTTGAACAGATGGAGAAGCCAAAGTCTCTTATGCATGAGATTCCATAACATATTAAAGGGTTACAAGCAGAAACCAAGGTATGTCATGAAAATAAATCATCATCTTCTTCTTCTTCCCACCAAGACAAAGATGTTTATTTGGATAACTTTGAGCAGCAAACATATGGTATGGGTTATAAAATTTTAACCAAGATGGGGTATAATAGAAGAGGACTTGGCATCAATGACCAAGATTTGACTAATCCCATGCAGGTAAAGGAAATACCTCATTATGTAGGATTAGGATATGAGGAAGTTGGAGAATGTTCATAGACAACTAAAGAGACTCAGCCAGAACAAGTTCTCTGCCCTAGTAAAGGGATGAAGACCGTCACTCATGAGTTGGATAAGAGGGATGGAAGAAAATCCATGTATGTGCAAGATAATCCCTCTAAGAAGAAGGCTAAAGGAAAGGGATTGTATTTCCAGAAGGGAAATAAAGTATGTTTCTCTTATTGTAATAAGAGTGGACACTAAATTGAGAAGTGTTGGACACTTCATCCGCACTTATGTCTGAAACAAAAATAGATAAATGAGAAAGCACTTGCAATAAGACAAGCAAAAATAACTCCAGATGAAGATCTTAGTAAAGAATACTTCCTAATGGTTGGTATTGGAAAGGTGATTTATGAAGACATCGAAGAATGGTTTGTGGACAGTGGCTCATCTCACCACATGATAGGGATGAGACCTATGTTTTTATCATTCTCAAAAATCGACGTAGATTGATATGTTAGATATAGAACCAACACCAGGAAAGCAATTAGAGGATATGGATATGTGATACTCCAGCTCAGGTCGAGAGGATTTATGTGGATTGAAAATATGTTATATGTTCAAGAACTAAAGGTTAACCTACTCTCAGTTGCATCATTTGAAGATGATGGTTATATAGTCACATTTAAGGATGGTCAAGTACTTATGCATGTAAGGGAGGATGCCCCAGATACAACTATAGTACTTGGTGTTTGCAGAGAGAAGATGTGNTTATCATTCTCAAAAATCGACGTAGATTGATATGTTAGATATAGAACCAACACCAGGAAAGCAATTAGAGGATATGGATATGTGATACTCCAGCTCAGGTCGAGAGGATTTATGTGGATTGAAAATATGTTATATGTTCAAGACCTAAAGGTTAACCTACTCTCAGTTGCATCATTTGAAGATGATGGTTATATAGTCACATTTAAGGATGGTCAAGTACTTATGCATGTAAGGGAGGATGCCCCAGATACAACTATAGTACTTGGTGTTTGCAGAGAGAAGATGTGTAGTTTACTGGGAAGACCTATAGTATGGACAAATGGTTTCTTAGAATCAAATTATGCATCAAATTCAATGTCATATTTCGCATCAGCGTCACAGGCATTGTCAGAGGTCAAAAGTTGCGAGGCTCCTCCTAGTACAATGGGAATGATAAGTCCATAAGTAAACCATTTGAAAACATCATTATATAAATGTAAATTTGTAAATTATTTGTACCGTATGTATATGTAAATATTTTGTAAAGTCTATTTAAGGCGAGTAAACCAGTCATTGTAAATTATAAGAGTGAGAGGGACTTTTTAAAATTTCTATATGGCCACCTTTTATGAGTGGGAGTAATTTTGTAATAGAGTCTATATATTACCACCTTATATTGTTGCAGAGTGAAAAGAATATTGAAGGGATTTCTAAAGGTTTTTCAACAGCAGTGAAGACAATTATATTGTCTCATCATTAGCTAAAGACTACATATGGATCAAATTGTCTAGTCAACATTCTTGATTATGAAGAACTATAAGTGAAGGAACAAAAGGATGTAGGAAGTTGGAACATGTATATCAAGAGCTCAACAATGGTAATTGTCGGCAAGACTACATATGGATCAAATTGTATGGTCAAAATTCTTGATTCTAAAGAACTGTAAGTGAAGGAACAGAGGGATGTAGGTAGTTGGAACATGTAGATCAAGATCTCAACAACAGTAATTGTCAGCAATACTTCATATGGATAAAATCGTATGGTCAACATTCTTGATTCTAAGGAACTGTAAGTGAAGGAACATAAGAATGTAGACAGTCGAAGCATGTAGATCAAGAGTAGGAAGAGCATCAAAGTAATGCAAAACTTCCTAAGAGATGAAAAGAGGTATATACTTAAATATATATACCCATTCTATGTCATGTTCGTGGACGTATACCTTAAACAGAAACAATCAAGGCAAGTACAAATGATAACAATACAAGCAGAATTATTGTTCAAGGCAGGAGTGACAATGGACAAAGTATTCATTCATGGAATTCTACAGATACATCAGTAATACAAGAAAAATGAGTCCAAAAGAGAAAGGCATAGATCAACATTTGACTTGGTTTCAAATTGGCCAAGATAGATTATCTTCCACAATAGGATATGGGAGTGGATGTTGAAATACAAGATTCAGATATTACAAAGATTCAATAAATGTAGAATTTTATTATGCAGGAATCTATAAGCGATAACCAAAGCTACATATATTAGCTACAGTTCCAGAGGCTAGAGTCAGAGCTATGTTCCAGAGAAGAAAATAAAGTTACATTGATCTAATATCCAATATCTGAGATCAATCCAAAATGAGAAAATGAGTATAGAATGTTTAGCAAGATGGAAGAGTGAAGAAGCTTCATCACAAAGTTATTGATCAAAGCATTTCAGTAAGATGGAAGAGTGACTTGGATTTATCATCACTAAGGTTTTGAATATTAATACTTTTGGAGGTCCAAAAGTTCTTCAGTGGGAAGGTGTGATCCAGGAGGATCTAAGGAACGCTCACAGAGGTCTAGGAGGATCTAGAATGCTCACAGAGGTCCCAGGGGATCCATAAATACTCAAAATAAGACCATCTCAAATGACCAAGAAAATGACATCATTGTGTAGCGTTTGTCTCCATATTTCCAATGGTGAAAATGGTGCATCAAACGAAGCTCGTATGCAAAAGTTATGAGCAGTCAAAGTTTGGTTAGAACATGCAAAATAGGGGTGCCTCATGGAAACACCATAGGGTGACACATGGCATGGTAACGTCATAAGCAGAGTGACATGGAACAACATGGTGATGTGGCAGATCATTTGACATGTACTTTCATCAGATGAGTTGGGACACGTGGCACAATTTTGCCAATGACAAGTTGCCACAACCCCTCATTGGCCATTAATTTTTTAGTTATGTAAAATATTTATGGATTCAATCAACATTTGACATGTGCCACAGGTTAGCCAATGACATGTTGCCACAACCCCTCATTGGCCATTAATGTTTTAGTTATGTAAAATATTTATGGATTCCATGGGGTTCGACCCCATGACCTCCCTAACACTCCACGCCTTCACAAAGCTCCCATGACCATCACACCATTAATTGTTACTTAACCATATTATATGTATATTTAAATTAGTATTATGGTTCATATGGGGAGGAAAGGGGCCAGGGCTTATCCCCAGCCCCTGATCACCATAACACCATACGACCTCACACTTGTCAGTTTGGGGAGCTAACTCAAATATTCGGCGAGAAGTTAAAGTTCCCGTGAGAGTTCTATTTTATATATTATATATAATACATAATATATTATAATATATTAATTTTCAAAAACAAACCAACATATGTATTAAACTTATATGCTAAATTTAACCCACTAAAATCCCATGCATAGGTTTGAACCTGGAACATTTTCTATAATAGAGGAGCGTTTTAACCAACTCAACCAACCCAACCAGACTTAGCGGTATTCCGTTGAATTTAGTAAATCAATTGCTAGCCAAATTTGGAGGTATTTTTGGAGCTTCGGCAATATATTGGAATGAACCCCATGGAAATGGGAGATCCCTATGTGCATGCATCCCGAGACTGCATAGAGTTCGAGGCAAGGATAGGACACAATTTTTTAGACTGTACAAAATTGTATGAAACTACGTGCAAGTACATCATAATATTGAGTTTCACCATAAAGTGTGTCAAATGGTATGTTAACGTGTTTTAAAAACTTTCGATCGAACATTATTGTTTTGGCCAAAAGATGGGTGAGAGAATTTCATCGGTCGGAAGAAAATGAAGGGACATGTCGTTTCATTTACTTCACCAAATCTTATAAATACACTTTCGGTCGAACCAATTTAACACAATTCACTCTTGTTTCATGGTTTTGCATATGTGGAGCCCCTAAGTAAAAGTTTGAATCATCTTTTTCGTTGTTTTGAACAAGGTGATTGATGTTTTGAATGCAAAAAAAAAATTATATATTGAAGGCTTTGTTGAACATTTTTCAAGGTGAAGGCTTTGTTGAACATTTTTTCAAGGTGAAGGATTTGTTGAACATAAAATTCTTGATATTATTTTTTAATAATTTTTGTGACCATGAAGTTTTTCTCAAACTATTCTGAAATGTTGATTTTTTTTAAAACTTTTACAGATAACTATACTCATGGGAAACAAAAGTTTGCGCAAGAGAAAATTTGATCGCACTCGAGACGAAACTTTCCATAACGAACAAAGGAAAGAGCATTATTGGAGAAAGAAACGAGAACGTGAAAATATTGAAGAAAGAAACGACGATGATGTAAATAGATATTTTCAACAAGAACAATTCCAACCAGGTATATGCATGTACATATTGTCTATATTAAAAGTATAGAATTCATTTATCTAAATTATTGTTTAAAATATAATTGATTGTAATTTGGACTTGATGTTTTTCAAAAAACATAAATATTGTTGTCTCATAACGTCGATGAAGTCGTTGAAACCAAAATTGAAGTAGAAGTTGAATCACCTATTGGTATGTACATAAATCTAGATAATATAAGATGAACATTTGTATATAGTTTAGTGAATTTATGTTTGGGTTTTGTTTTTTAATATAAACCTTAAATTGAAATATGTAGAAGAATCTATCAACATTGATGATGAAATATTAGAAAATGTTGATACTGACAAATTTGGGATTAAAGAAGTTAATCATTATATAAGATATCGTGTTATGAATATGTATAATACTTTTTTCAAAGGTGAATCAATAACAATACAAGCTCAACTTTCACTTTGTCTAATAAAGTCAAGAAATTTAAAAGAAGCTGCATCATTATTGGGTATTCAAAAGTTCACAAAATATACAAAGGTGAAACATAATGTCTTTGAAAATATAACTAGTGTATTAAAATCTTTTGGAAAATCTCAAAAAAAAAAAGATGTCAGTGTTGCATGTAGAGTGATACAAACAACGGTTGTTTCATCTAGCAATATAAAATATCGTTTGATAAAACACATGGAAAAAGTGATGGGAACCTCAAGAAAAATGTTGTACAAACATAGAAAATTTTGATTGCAAATAGATGCAAATGATGAACTTGCTTGTTGGACAATTATTTCTAGACAACCCTACAAAGATAGACTTGCAGAAAATGTTAAAGAATCGTCCCATAATTGTTGGTTGACAGAATCTTGTGTTTCACTACATACAAGGGATGTGTTGTGACAAAGAATAACATGAAAACAATATGAAGAACATCCAAAACATATATTGCCAATGACACAAATAGAATTGTTCAATAAGTTCATAGAAGAGCACAAAGAAGTTAAAATTTACATCGATACATTTATGCAACAAAGACCATGGTTTGTTATACCCATCATTGTTCATGACACTTGTTGTTGTCGTTATCATGTGGAATTTGAGTTATATTATGACACTTTGGTAAAACGTTATGGCCAAGTTCACCTCCTCCTTCCACATTCCATGATTTTATATCTGAAATTATATGTGAAAGAGAAGGTGATGAATTATTTTACCAAAACAAATGTGTTGGTGGAAAGAAATGTGATCGTTGTGGAAATATAAGTTTGTTTCACTCAAAGTATCCTATTGATATGAATGATCAATAATTTTCTAATATAACAATCAATTGGAAGAGATATGAATATATCAGCAGCACGGCTCCACATTCTTCAAATGTTATTTCCAAAAGGATTGATTTGAAAGTAGATAAAATATGTGTGATATATTTTTTGAAGAATTTTGGGGAAGAAATTTATAAATACACCAAGCATTCACATAGAGCTTGATGGAAAGACCTAGAATTCAAACAATCCCGTGAAATGTTTCCACCAGGGACAATTTCTTCTGTAGTTGATTTTGCAAAGAATTACACATTCACTGCATAAAAATAAATACATAGTGAATATTATCATTCTAATCAAATCACTATATTTGTCCACATTATATATAGACATGCTCAACTGAGTCTTGATCACATAGAAAGCACCAATGAAAATCATCATGTTATTAAAGAATATCACTTTTATATAAGTGATGATCGAGCACACGATACACATTATGTACAACATTGTTTTGAGACCTCTATACAAGAGTAGGCAGTGAAGTATAGAGGCCTCTATACAAGGGTAGGAAGTGGAGTATAGAGGCCTTGTTTCTTGATGGTCGGTTTGGCAATGGCGCAGGCAGTGCAGGATCTTATGTACTTCCCAACACCTTGTCGAAGGTTTGGCCAATAGAAATACTTTTGCAGTACTGCCACTGTTTTCTCAACCCCGAAATTCCTAGCGACCCAACTGTAGTGTGATTCCCAAATCATCTCAGCACGCTCGCTTGAAGGAACACAAAGGTGTCCCGGGTGACATAGCAGGGCATCCTAGAGGTGGAAATTTGGAACTCAGTTACCCTCCAAGAGTGTCTTGTATGTGTGGACGAATTCTGGATCACTCTTGTAGAGAAGCATCCAATCAGAAGTCTTGTGCCCAAAATAATTGAGCAGGGTGGTTATCCCCATGATCGGTGGTCCGTTGAGCCAGTCTAAAACATTATTGGTGTTTCCCTTCTTGAACTGATGTTCAAATGAAATTGTTGCAGATATGTGGACCAATTCTGATGGTGATCATTCTGCAACTTCCCTTGGGTTTGTATGAACTGCAGAGGTTGATGGTCTGTGTGGATGATCGTTTCCTTCCCTAAAATGTAATTCTTCCATTGTCGGCAAGCCTGCATAATGGAATACATTTCTTTTTCATAAGTGGGATACTTTCGGACTGTGTTGGACAATGTCACACTGTGATATGCAATTGGATGTTTCTGTTGAGTAAGAATTTCCCCAATATCATAGTCAGAGGCATTTGTCTCGATATCAAATGGTTGTTTCAAGTCTGGTAATGTGAGCACTGGGCATAGGAGAGGCGATGTTTCAATTCTACGAACACCTTATGTTGAGATTCCAACCAAAAGAATTTTTCTTTCGCTCCTCCCTTGGTGACTTGACTCAAGGGCCAAGTGATATGAGAGAATCCCAACATGAACCTACGGTAGAAATTAGCAAGACCCAGAAAGTTGCAAAGCTATGTTAGAGTGGTCGGGGCTGGAAAATCTCAGATGAATTGGATCTTCGTTGGATCCACACGCACCCCATGCTCATCATAATTTATCCCAGATATTGAACCTGGGTCATGCCAAAAGTGCACTTCTCCAAATTGGCACACAACTTGTGTTTCTGCACTGTTTGGAGGACCTGTCGGATGTGGTGGAGGTGCTCTTCCCAAGTTTGGTTGAAGATCAGGATGTCATCCAAGTACACTAATAAAAATGAGTTGGTGAATGGCCACAATATGTCTTCCATCAACCTCATGAAGGTTGCGGGAGCATTCTTCAACCCGAAAGGCATGACGAGCCATTCGAAAAGGCCCTCCTTGGCTTTGAAGGAAGTCTTCAACACATCGGATGGTTCGATTGGTACTTGGTGATACCCGAACTTCAAGTCGATCTTGCTGAAATAGTTTTCCCCTTTGAGTTGGTCCAGAAGGTCATCAATCTGTTGGATCGGGCACCTATTCCAGATAGTGATATTGTTCACAGCCCGATAGTCAATACAGAGTCTCCAAGTCCCATCCTTCTTCTGCACCAACACGATTGGGCTCACAAAGGGAAATGAAATTTTCTATATGTGACCTTTCTACAGCAGCTCCTGAATCTGCCTCTTGATTTCATCATTCTCCAGAACAGAGAGCCGATAGATCAGCCCATTGGGCAGCGATGCACCTAGGTTTATATCGATGGGGTGCTTGACCTGAAAGTGTAGAGGCACCCCTACGGGTGAGGTGAAGATGTCCCGGTACTCCCCCATGACCTTGTTCATTTGTTGTTGTCATGCGGGGGAGCCCTGTCTGTAGGTCGTGGCTACAATATTCTTCTTTCCCTGAGGGTGGATCATCAGGAAAAAAAATTATTGGTTTTGGAAATGATCTTACTGCATTGTTTTGCAGTAACCAAAGAGATAGCAGCAGGTGGTGGTACCTCTGGTATCCTGTACAAATTATTTCCCAAGGTAACAATAACATCGTGAGACTCATACACAACATGTCGCTTCCACAAGTATGGTTGGCCTAATAGCACATCACAAACATCAAGAGGAGAAATGTCACATAATACCTTATCAATGAAGGGCTTGACGTTTGTTGGCATATTTTCAGATAAAAGGTAGAGTATGCTTGTTTGTCATTAATGGCAAGATCAACACGACAAGAGTATACTTGTTTTCCAATGATAGCAAGATCAACAGTGCAACGATGATGGCATGGCAAGAACAGAAGTGTAAGCTCAGGAGGAGGAGAAACAGTGATCATTGGATCACCCATCCTGAATTCTCGATGGTCGTCAAATCTGAATTCAGACAGGAGGAACGCGCTGAAGAGGAGAACAAATCTTAGACGTTGGATCTGAGCACTGAGGACCAACAACCGTTAGATCATGTATAACTATGAAGAGGATAAGGTTGAGTACTATCCTCTAACTCATGATACACGAGGTCGTGAAACAATCCTGGTCATTGGAGACAGAGGACACGTGGCGATTGATTGGAATTTCACTAACTTGCACTTTGGAGGAGTCAAAGGAGCATGGTGTGGGAATGTGAGATACGCGAGGTCACAAAACAATCCTGGTCGTTGGAACCAGAGGACATGTGGCGAGCAATTGGCAGTTCATTGACTTTCACATTGGAGAAGTCAAAGGAATGTGACACAGGAACTCACGATATGCGAAGTCGTGAAATGATCTGAGTCGTTGGATCACCGAGGATATGGACCATTGATATGGTAAGAAAAGTGCTCGAATGTTTGGTCCGTGGTCATAGCCAAGGTCACACTGTCAAAGGATGAAGGGACAAGCTAGCACGCTACTAAGTTCCATTTCGGAGATTCACGAGTTGGGATTTTCGAGGAAACTCATAGCAGGAGTTCGCGATATGCGAAATCGTGAAGCACCCCTCTTGTTTGGTCCCTAGTCATAGATGGTGGTTACATTGATGGAGGTTAAGGGAGGAGCTAGCACGTCGCTAGGCTTTACAATGGAGATCGTCAAAATCGCGAAATCACTTTATGTTTAGCATTTGGTCACAGCCAGTGGTCATATGGGATAAACGCGAGAGCCTACAGATGTAATCCAACGGTGTTGGTTAATTGGGAATTTGATCGAAGGGCTATTGTTTCACTTCACAGTTAATTGTTCAGTTACGATTCAATTAGTAGATTTGAATCGTAGTTCTTGAACGCTTGGCGATTCAGTTCCTGTGGCATTTTTTCTGGGAGATTCGAGGTGTAATTGATCGGGGGTATAGCATAAAAGGGAAATGTTATGACCATGTGAGGGGGTTGTTCTCACTAGAAAAATGAGTTGAACTGGGAGAAAGGAAAATTACAGTATGCACAGTGTGAGATCAAACTCGGAGATGAGAAACAAAAGTTGAACAGAACATAAAAGGTGAAGAGAGCAGAATGAACACATACCAAAGAGCATGAGAGGAACAGAGAAAGAATAGATAGAAAGAGACATCAATTCAAGCCAAGTATAAACAGAGCAGAAGAATAGTGAAGCAGAGAAGAATTGCTAAGAATTGATATATCTGTATTGTTGGTTATTCATTCATTTATTAATAATCAGGGAGGTAGGTAGGTTCTAGGGAGGACTGTAGTCCTCTGTTATTCAAGTTGGTGCTTGAATACTGGAAGTTGTAGCTTTCATCTAGTTTTGGCTAGAAAATAGGGTGGCAGGGTGGTGTTATGGAAAACACAAAGTTTTATGTATGCAAGTTGATGCTTGTATAATTCCAGTTGGTGCTGGAACACTCAGGAAGTTGATGCTTCCTTCTAGTGGGTGCTAGAGAAATCAGAGGGTTGGTGCTCTCAACAAGTTGGATCTTGTAAAATAGAGGTAGTAGCCTCACATTGAGTTGGTGCTCAAAGATAGATGATGTACAGAACTTAAAAGATTGCCTATCATTCGAAGAAGAAGAGGTTTTCTCCCTTTATGGGTTTCCTCGTGAAAATTTGTCTCTGTGTATATCTTATGTGTGACTAGTGTTCATTATTTATGTTGTTCATATATTGTATAATATTGATGGTCACTTGGAGAAGATTAAAAAATTGTTTGAATAGTCATATAATTGTTTAAGCACAGTAACAACAGATTCACCCCCCCTCTCAGTTGTATTAGTAATTTCAACAATTGGTATCAGAGCGGGTTCCTTTTATTTAAAGGTAGATCTATAAGCTTAAACATGACAATTCATGAAGAAACTTCATCCAATAAGCCTCCTCTGTTTGATAGAACAAATTTTTCCTTCTAGAAGGTTAGAATGAGAACATACATAATGGCCTTAGGTGTTGATGTTTGGGATGTAGTATAAACTGGATATATAAAGCCTGTTGTGCTAGCTTCTAAAGATGATAAGTTAGACTTTAGTTTCAATGCAAAGGCAATGAATGTTATCTTGAATGGACTTGTTGAAGCTGAGTTTGTAAAGGTGATGCATCTTGATTCTACCAAAGCAATGTGGGATAAAATTATTAGCAGTTATGAAGGAAATGAGAAAGTAAAAGATGCCAAAATTCAAACATATAGATTGAAATTTGAACAACTAAAGATGAATGAAGATGAAACAGTTAGCAAGTATTTTTTAAGAGTTGAAGAGATTGTGAATGGCATGAAGGGTCTTGGTGAGAAGATTGAAGAATCATTTTTAGTTTAGAAGATTTTAAGATCTTTGCTTGATAAATTTAATCCAAAAGTATATGCAATAGAAGAACTAAATGATCTTAAAACTTTGTCCATTGATCAACTCCTAGGAACTCTAACTGCATATGAAATGAGAATTAGAAAATATAAATCCATTACTAGAGAAGCATCTTTTAAAGCAGACAAGAATATTGATTCAGAACTAGATGATATTGAGGCAAAATTTGTGAGAAGGTTAAAGAAAGGATCAAGCAAATACCAAGGCAAGCTACCCTTCAAATGCTTTAACTGTGGTAAAATAGGTCATTTTGCATCTAAGTGTCCTCACAAGAAAAAGGACCAAAAGGACCAGAACTCTGATGATGAAAAGAAATACAAATTTAAGAAATATAGTAAAAAGAAAAGTTTGTGTGCAAACAATGATGACTCCTCAGNGTCATTTTGCATCTAAGTGTCCTCACAAGAAAAAGGACCAAAAGGACCAGAACTCTGATGATGAAAAGAAATACAAATTTAAGAAATATAGTAAAAAGAAAAGTTTGTGTGCAAACAATGATGACTCCTCAGAAGACATAGATAGTGATTCATCCTATGAAGACAAAGTGAATGATTTTATGCTTATGGTTATGGGATATCTTGATGATGAACATTCAGGAGGTGAAATGGATGACGAAGAACCTGTGGTGGATATGGAAGGTGAATTAATCAGTGCTTTGGAAGAAATTGACAGACTCATATGTAAGAAGAGAAAACAAAAACAATTGTTGATGCAGTTTAAAATGAATGGCAAAAAACATGATGAAGACTTTGTCTTACTAAAAGTAGAGTTAGAAGAGGCAAATAAAATAGAGTACATTCTGAAACAATAATTATCAAAGAATAAAGTGAGATGTGAAGCCTTAGAAGAAGAGATAGTAAAAACCAGAAAAGAGATGGAGAAGTTTAAGCCATTGTATCACAAAAATCTTTCAAGTATTAAAGCCTTAGAAGGATTAACCTCCATTCTAAATCAGCAAAGGAATCCAAAGTTGAAATTTGGCTTGGGTTATGAAGAAGGGTCAAGTAGTGATCAACCAAGTAACACATAATCCATCAACTTTGTCAAATCTATAATCATTGACAACAACCACTCTGCAAAAACAGAGAAATATAATCAATCGCCAAGAAGGAATGAAAGAAAAAGTACCAGAACCAAATCTGTAGATCAAAGAAATAACACAAACACATCCTCTGGTCAAAGAAATCATCTGCATGGAAGAAATAGACTCGTTCAAAGAAGACAACCATTTTCCACGTACAAAGGATTTTTCTATGGATATTGTTTTTTCTGTTCTAACTTTGGTCACAAAGATGTAAATGGTTCTTTAAGATTTAGATATGAGCAATCAAGATACTCAAGGAGTAATTA
The DNA here is from genome assembly GCA_010110895.2 of Picea sitchensis. NCBI lineage: Eukaryota > Viridiplantae > Streptophyta > Pinopsida > Pinales > Pinaceae > Picea > Picea sitchensis. The sequence continues at coordinate 259,654 of SNQJ01S0010582.1, read as the reverse complement.
TCTGCCACAACAAAGATTGAGACAGCCAAGTAGCAAACAACCACAGACTACAAATCATGTGATGGCTGGGAAAAATACGCAAGTTAAGAATAACAATTGTTATGAGCATAATAATCGTTATGATCTGTTATTCAATGAACCAGAATGTTACACATGCCATAATTATGGACATAAAGATGCAGATTGTCGCTTAAGGAACTATAAGCTAAATTTGAATCCTATTGCTGAAAATTTCAAGGTTTGGAAGAAGAAATAAGATGACCAATTTGGATTAGTGTTATCATCCCAAAGACAAAATAATCCCTGGTATATTGACAGTGGATGTTCCAAACATATGACTGGAGACAAAAGTAAGTTTCTAACTCTAAGTGAAAGCAAATCAGAGAATGTAACTTTTGGAAACGATGCACCAGGAAAAATAAAAGGTAAAGGAATGGTAAGTTTGAGTAATGGAAAAGGAAAATCTCAAGATGTGTTGTTTGTAGATGGTGTGAAACATAATCTGCTTAGTTTCAGTCAAGTCTGTGACTGGATGTGAAGTTGTTTTTACTTCTAAATATTATAGAATAAAATATGTGAATTCAGGATAGCTGATTGCAAAAGGAATAAGAACATAAAACAATGTCTGTGTATTAAAAGAAGAAAAAGAAGAATGCCACTTAAGAAAGTATGATGAAAGTTTGCTATGGCATAGGAGACTTGGACACCTAAATTTTGATCATATAATCAAACTTAGAAATAGTGGGGCAGTAAAAGATATTCCAAAGATATCAAAGCCATATGATTTTGTTTGTAAACCTTGTCGAATAGGAAAGCTTACTCGGACACAATTCAAATCTAAAAAATTTCCTTCAACAGAAAAACCTCTTCAGTTAGTTCATATGGATTTATGTGGACCATCAAGGAAAGAAGTTATAGGAAAAGAAAACTATTCTATGTTGATCATTGATGATTATTCTAGACTAACATGGGTTTCCTTTTTGAAGGAAAAATCTGAAGCATTTGAAAAATTCGAAGTGTTTAAGGCTCTGACTGAGAATCAAACAGAAAAAATATTGAAGGCAATAAGGTCTGATAGAGGAGGAGAGTTTAGTTCATGGAACTTCAAAGCATTTTGTGATAAACATGGGCTCAAAAGAGAGTACACTATTCCAAGGACTCCACAGAAAAATGGAGTAGTTGAGAGGCAGAATATATCAGTTCAGCAGATGGCAAGATCAATGATGAATGAAAGGAATATTGCTCAGACATATTGGGTGGAAGCAATCCATATAGTTGTTCATATTCTTAACAAAGCTCATCTCAGGCCACACAGTGACAAGCCTCCTTATGAACTATGGTTTGGAAGACCTGCTTCAATCAAGCATTTTAAAGTCTTTGGGAGTAAATGTTATATCAATAATAATGATGAAAATATTGGAAAATATGATGGCAGGGCTGATGAAAGTATCTTCTTAGGTTATTCTACAAACAGTAAAGGATACATATGCTACAATAAGAGGCTGCATAAATTGGTTGATTGTATCGACATAAAATTTGATGAATAAATCCTAGTACGAAATGTAAGCAGTGTTGAACCAAGAAAAGAAGATATAGATGAAGATGAACAGGTCCAAGGATCAGAAAGAGAAGAATCTAAATCAAATGAAGATAGGAATACTCAGGCTGACACAAATCAGCAGAAAGAAACAAAACCACCTCTCAAAATTGTTAGAAAGAATCATCCTGAAAATCATATAATTGGAGATATAAATAAAGGAGTTCAGACAAGAAGGAAATTGATTAAAGACTCAGAACAATCTCGGGTTTCTTTTATATCTATAATTGAACCTAAAAAAATTTATGAATCCAGCAAGCATGATGATTGGATTAGAGCTATGAATGAAGAGCTTGATCAGATTGAGAAGAACAATACTTGGAAACTTGTTCCTAGACCTGAAGATAAGAATGTAATAGGTTCTAAATGGGTGTCCAAGAATAAAATGAATGAAAAATGACAAGTTGTTAGGAATAAAGCCAGATTGATCTGTAAAGGGTATGCACAAGTTGAAGGACGGGATTTTGATGAAACCTTTGCACAAGTGGCAAGATTGGAAGCCATCAGAATGTTTCTTACATATTCATGTCATAAGAACTTTAAAGTTTATCAAATGGATGTTAAGTCAGCATTTCTTAATGGAGATCTAGAAGAAGAAGCACATATGGAGCAACCTGAAGGATTCTCATTGACAGATAATCCTGAGTATGTCTGCAAACTAAAGAAGGCTTTATATGGACTGAAACAAGCACCACGAGCTTGGTATTATAGACTAGACAAATTTTTACAAGACAAAGGGTTCAATAAAGGTATTGTTGACAACAATCTCTACATTAACTCTGAAGGTGATGATTTACCAGTTGTTTTGGTTTATGTAGATGACATTATTTTTGGTTGTACTAATGATTCCTCTATCCAGTGGTTTAATATTTCTATGCAAATAGAGTTTGATATGTCCATGATCGGAGAAATGTCATATTTTCTTGGTTTACAAGTAAATCAGAGTTCTGCAAGAATATTTATCTCTCAAGAAAAATATTTGAAAGAGATGTTGAAGAAGTTTCAGATGGAAGATTCTTCCCCTGTTAGTACACCTATGGTGGTCGGTTGCAAGATCAGTAAAGATGATATTTCACCTGATGTTGATCAAAGGACATATCGATCAATGATAGGAAATCTTTTGTACATCATAGCATCTCGTCCTGATATAATGCAAGTTGTTGGAATGGTAGGTCGTTATCAGTCTTCTCCTAAACAAAGTCATTTAGTAGCTATAAAAAGGATATTCAAATACTTGAAGGGCACAATGACTTATGGTCTGTGGTATCCTAAAAATCAGAATTTTCAGTTAACTACTTATTCAAATGTTGATTGGGAAAATTTTGTGGATGAGAGAAAGAGCACCAGTGGAGGTTTATTCTTCCTGGGTGACTCATTAGTAGCATGGATTAGTAAGAAATAGGGGTCTATTTCCTTATCAACTACAAAGGCAGAGTACATTGTTGTTGCTACTTGTTGCACTTAGATTTGATGGATGGTCCAAACTCTTGAAGATTTGAAGGTAAATTATATTGATCCGATTCCAATTCACTGTGATAACACCAGCGCCATTAGTGTCTCCAAGAATCTCGTTCTTCATTCCAAGACTAAGAATATACCAATCAAATATCATTTTCTCAGAGAGCAGGTTATAAACAGAGTTGTTCAGTTGAACTATATTCCTTCCACAGAACAGATAGTTGATATCTTTATTAAACCATTAGCAGCGACACCATTTGAATATCTTTGTCAGAAGTTGGGGGTCAAATCTTCTTTCGTCTAATTTTTTCACCTTGTCAAGGGGAGTATGTGCTTGTCGCATATCTAATACCTTCGAGATGTACTGCAAAAACTCAGGGGGAGCGTGTTTATTCTTTGATATTGATGTCAAAGGGGGAGAAAAAGTGTGGTAAGGATGATACAGTGGTATGGTTGGATGTCCAGGCAAAATAGTGTAGTTCTTCAGGTTCTTCAAGGTTTCCATCAATGCCAAAGGGGGAGATTGTTGGCATATTTACAGACAGAAGGTAGAGTATGCTTGTTTGTCATTGATGGCAAGATCAACATGACGAGAGTATACTTTTTTTCCAATGATAGCAAGATCAGCAGCGCAACGATGATGGGATGGAAAGAACAGAAGTGTAATCTCATGAGGAGGAGAAACAATGATCGTTGGATCACCCATCCTTAATTCCCAATGGTTGTTAGATTTGAATTCAGATAGGAGGAGCGCGCAGAAGAGGAGTACAAATATCAAACATTGGATCTGAGCGTCGAGCACCAACATCCGTCGGATCCTGTATAACTGTGAAGAGGATAAGGCTGAGTACTATCCTCTAACTCGCGATACGCAAGGTCGTGAAACAATCCTGGTCGTTGGAGCCAAAGGACATGTGGCAATTGATTCGAATTTCGCTGACTTGCAATTTGGAGGAGTCAAAGGAGCGTGGTGTGGGAACTCGTGATACGCGAGGTCACGAAACAATCCTGGCCGTTGGAACCAGAGGACACATGGCGAGCGATTGGAAGTTCATTGACTTGCACATTGGAGAAGTCAAAGGAATGTGACACGGGAACTCACGATATGAGAAGTCGCGAAATGATTTGAGTCGTCGGATCACCGAGGATATGGACCATTGATCTGGAAAGTGAAGCGCTCGAATGTTTGGCTCGTGGTCATAGCCAAGGTCACACCGTCGAAGGATGAAGGGAGGAGCTAGCACGCTGCTAAGCTCCATTTCAGAGTTTTGCGAGTTGGGATTTTCGAGGCAACTCATAGCAGGAGTTTGTGATATGCAAAATCGTGAAGCACCCCTCTTGATTGGTCCCTAGTCACAGCTGGTGGTTACATTGATGGATCTTAAGGGAGGATCTAGCACATCGCTAGGCTTTACAATGGAGATCGTCGAAATCGCGAAATCACTTTATGTTTATCATTCGCTCACAGCCAGTGGTCATATGGGATAAACACAAGACCCTGCAGATGTAATCCAATGGTGATGGTTAATTAGGAATTTGATCGAAGGGCTATTGTTTCACTTCACAGTTAATTGTTCAGTTATGATTCAGTTAGTAGATTTGAATCATACTTCTTGAACGCTTGGAAATTCAGTTGTTGTGGCATTTTTTCTGGGAGATTTGAGGTGTAACTGATCGGGGGTATAGCATAAAAGGGAAATGCTATGATCATGTGAGAGGGTTGTTCTCACTGGAAAAATGAGTTGAACTGGGAGAAAGGAAAATTACAGTATACACAGTGTGAGATCAAACTCAGAGATGAGAAATAGAAGCTTAACAGAACATAAAAGGTGAAGAGAGCAGAATGAACACATACCAAAGAGCATGAGAGGAACAGAGAAAGAACAGATAGAAAGAGACAGCAAGCCAAGCCAAGTATGAACAAAGCAATAGAATAGTGAAGCAGAGAAGAATTGCATAACAGAGAAGAAGTGGTAAGAATTGATATATCTGTATTGTTGGTTATTCATACATTTATTAATAATCAGGAAGGTGATAGGGAGGACTGTAGTCCTCTGTTATTCAAGTTGGTGCTTGAATACTGGAAGTTGTAGCTTTCATCTAGTTGTGGCTAGAAAACAGGGTGGCAGGGTGGTGCTAGGGAAAACGCAGAGTTTTTTGTATGCAAGTTGGTGCTTGTATAAGTCTCGTTGGTGTTGGAACACTCAGGAAGTTGATGCTTCCTTCTAGTGGGTGCTAGAGAAATCAGAGGGTTGGTGCTCTCAACAAGTTGGAGCTTGTAAAATAAAGGTAGTATCCTCACATTGAGTTGGTGCTCAAATATAGATGATATACAAAACTTAAAATATTGCCCATCATTCGAAGAAGAAGAGGTTTTCTCCCTTTATGGGTTTCCTTGTGAAAATCTGTCTTTGTGTATATCTTATGTGTGACTGATGTTCATTATTTATGTTGTTCATATCTTGTATAATATTGATGTTCACTTGGAGAAGATTAAAAAATTGTTTGAATAGTCATATAATTTTTAAGCACAGTAACAACTGATTCACCCCCCCTCTTAGTTGTCTTAGTAATTTCAACAATGTTGTAGGGAAGGCGGCACTGTTGGCTGACACGGAGATCATGTCCTTGTTGAAACCACCTGATGGTGTATAGTTGTGGATGTGATGTGGTCGGAAATCCCAACCACTTCACGACCTCTGCTGAAATGAGGATCTTTTGGCTCACACTGCCGACAATGAACTGTAGCGGGGAACCCTTTACCCACATCTGGGAGTGGAAGAGATGTTCCTCCTCCTATGGATATTCCAGTTTTTCCTTTTGGATATTCATGGTGGCAACGGTGGCATTGGGATCCACATCAATAATCATCTTCCCTTTGTCATTTCCCTTCTCGGGTTCTGATTCAATGTTGGAGCATGCATCTGATTCAGAAGCCCTCATCTCGGCCACCAGTGACTGTTTGGCCCGACACTGACTTGTGTTGTGAGTGGAGCTCTTATGGAACTCACACCACTTTCCCATGTCCCTCTTCGGCTTCGTGGTGTTTTTCTTTTCTTGCGGCTTTGGCAGGTTGTCTTGATCCGCCATGCCTCGGATTTGTCCTTTGTTCTATGGTTAGGGGGCACCTTTCGCTTGCTTTTAATTTGCAGATCCAAAGTCTCGCTTATTCTGTTTAAATTTATGCTCAATCTTGGCAGCACACCAGTATGCCATACCAAGCGAGGAGATGTCGAGGAACTTCATTTCCTCCTGAATGTATCTATGCATACAACTTTGGTACTTAAACACCAATTTTTTCTCGGAATCTTTGATACCCAACTTTGTGCGAAGGGTATGGAACAAATTCATCATCTCATGCACATCTTGGTCCCTTTGTTGTCACAATGTAGTCCATTGTATCTACTTGTCCTCATAGCTCCCCATGGGATAATATTGTTCCTTGATGGCATCTCAGAAAGAATTCCAAGTGGGTACGGCCGAGAACAGAGAGGGTTCCTCCTTGTCCTTTTTCTCGCAGTAGGCTTCCCACCAGTCCTTGACATGGGGGCAGCTTTGAGCAGTGAAAACATAATCTTCTCCCGATCATAAAAGACATGAACCAAGAAATATCCTTCTAATAGACTCAACCATCTATCTATGACGTATGCATCTATTTGGCCATCAAATATAGGAATGTCAAAGTTTAATTGTACCTTAAAAGGGGTTGCGCCTCTAGAGTGGCTTCTGGATGCAGATGTGCCGCCAGTGGGCAATTGTTGAAGGATCTAGGCGAAGTTATCCATCATTGCGTTCCTTTGTTTTTCAAGGGCCTACTCGAGCAATATTTTGATAGGATCTACTGCTCCCTCGTCTTTCTTTTCGTCCCCCATGGGAGGCCATCGGGGTTTGCGAGGCTGATCTTGCAAAGGTTCAACCAGATCGATCCCTAACTCCTTATACCCCAACCTCATTAGGGATATGCAAAGAAGGATTGAGAAAGAGTATACCGCTCTAATACCACTGATCCGAATTTATGCAGGAACGTAACATTGTATAGGCCATTCAATAATAGGTTGTACCTGAAGAATGTCATAAAATTACATTCGTCATGTACATTTAGGAACTGTTGACTATAGTCTTCTGTTGGAATGTCCTTGGTACTTATAGACCACATCAGGTGCTAACAGTATCTCTCAGAAAGCAGGGGTTGGTGCTGTGGACTTTTGATATGCTAGTAGTGAAGCAGTGTCTACCATGGTCAAAGCATATAAGGAGAGAAGAGAATTCTTAGTCCAAAGATTGCAAGCCTTGGAGGGTGTTAAATTATCAATGTCTCGGGTATGCTTTGTTTTTCTTGAACACATGTCCTAGATTATGCACCTATCTGGTGAAATATTGTATTTTCTTATCACTTGTAAGAGTAACTTTGAAATGTTTTACTAAATTAGTTTCTTCTGATGAAGGGTGTCTTTTATTTATTTCTCGATTTTAGTTCCTACTATGGAACTAAAGTGGAAGGGTTCGGTGTTATCGATTGTTCGGAAGCTCTCTGTCATTTTTCCTAAAGAAGGCACAAGTATCTGTAATTGTCAATAGATACTTTTTTTTTCTCCTTTTCATTATAGTGTAGAGAACATTTAGAGTTGATACAGTTATCTAGTATCATTTCACTCATTTTTACATGGCCAGGAGTTGGGGAAAACATAGTGTTGTCTGAAATTTATATAACTTGCAATTTTAGTATTCTCACTACTATTGTATATTATTTATTAGGTGGATGATGTGTTGAAGTTTGTCATAAATACAGGTTTTCCTTGTCCTAGGAGACACCTTTGGCAATGATGATTGCATTCGTATTTCATATGTTGCATCCCTTGACACGCTTAAAACAACCATAAACAATATAGAGAAGTCCATGTTGCTTATGTGCCCTGCTTCTACAACATATAAGGAAAGCTAACTACTAAGTAATATTTAGTGATTCTGAAGGGAAATAATGTTTCACATTCTTGGAATTATATTCTCACCATATATCTTGAAATGGCCTGAGTGGCCAGACTTTCTCTATAAAAAATACTGTAAAAAATGTCCAAGTTTAGGTAGAAGTTGAATTGAATGTTTCATCCTTCTCAAGGTGTCAAAAATTTGCTATTGTTGTTATATGTGATCATTTTAGAAATGTTTGTAGTAAAAGTCAGTTTCTTGATTTGGTGAGTAAAGGTCCAGTCAGGACCTGGGCTTCTAACCTCCTGTTTGAGATGACTATGCAAGCAATTCTATTAATGTCACTTTTATTGTGAGATAACAAGTTGTTGATTTCTATGCCCATTTTCTACAATGATCGATGCAAATTTAGCTTTGATATATAATGCATATTAAATATTTCTATCCTAAAATGAAGGAGAAGACAAAATGTAGAGAGAACCAAACAAATTCTCTCTATACAAAGATTTAGTGGACAACTAGAAAGAAAATAGCAAGGTCACAACAGAACATTTTATCCTGTATAGGTAGACTACTATATTGTGTGAGCTTTCTGCATACTGTGACATTAAAAGCGTAGGGGCACCAGACCTAGTCTCAAATGATGAACATTTCTAAGTCACCATAACCAGGAGGGTTTACTACCAGAGGCCGAACAAAGATAAAGAGTAGAATAGTCAGAATAATAATCAGTAACCCAGATTAAAGCATGTCCAAACAAAACATGAGTTAAGAAATGCAAAAATGAAACCCGGTACAAGGGAAATGCATTCAAGTTAGCTTAGCTGGAAATTAACAAAAAACAATTGAGGACATAACATCGGATTAGGTAAAGAAACTCTGAAACAAGGATAATTTCTACGGTTCCATGTATATTTCATGATCCTCAAAGACGAGTTTGGGACTTAACCATAAATTGCATTTTACTTCATCTTCAGCAAGGTAAGACAAGTTTGGGATTTAACTAGAAATCACTTTTTAATTCATGTTCACGAAGGCAAGACAATTTTGGGACTTAATCAAAAATCACTTTTTACTTCATGTTCACCAAGGCAAGACAAGTTTGGGACTTAATCAGAAATCACTTTTTACTTAGTGTTCACCAAGGAAAGGTTCGGGCTTTACTAGAACTATTATGATTGGCTAACAATATGCTTTGAGTTTTCATGGTTACTGTGCAATTGATTATGATGCGACAGGTGCACAGGACATAGTTTAAATACAAAGGACAAGTGGGGAGGCCTATCCCGCACTTGATGACTGGTTAATATCCTTTTGGAGGACCAAAAGGTCTTAGTGGGGAGGTGTGATCCAAATGGATCCAGGAAGGCCAAAATTTCAAATTTCTTGGAATCATACGAAACCAATGCCATCGCACAGGGCTCGTCGTGCTGATTCCGACAGTATATATTTTTTCGAAAATGGACACTATATGCGAAAGTTATCGCGTTCTGAAAATGTTCCCAAACATGGTCAAAGTTAACTGGTCAAAGGTCGTACAATTGACGTGGAAGATGAAATCAGTAGTACTTCATGTTGATGTCAGCATGACACATGGGAGCACCAGGACATGCCACATGTCAGTCATTTTTGGCATTTTCAAGAGTGATTTGGACCAGTAAAAAAGTGACATGTGGCACTGTACGGACGAGGACGTGGCACTGTACAGATGATGATGTGGAGATGTACGAATGATGACATGTCATTGTATGAACGATGATGTGGCATTGTACGGATGATGATGTGGCATTGTACAAACGATGACGTGCCACTGTATGGATGATGATGTGGAAATTAACTGGATAGGATGGTGTGGCTCGAGCCAATGGCGAGGTGACACATGTCCCAATGAGGAGGCACCATGTGGCACCATATGGAAGGTCAAAGTGGTTTGGAGGTTTCCTCAAAATCTAGCAGTTACCACCAAATCTGGAGGGAATCCTCCAAATCTGTATAAATCCCACTAAGTTTGGCGGAGTATGGATTATTTAACTGGGCATGGAAATTGAGACAAAGGAGTTTTTGGCATGCAATTCAAGACTGTACAGATTGTACGGATCTGACAAGGCATAGCATTGGGATTTGTATCGAGGGGAGGTCATGAGGGCTTGTTCAGAAGTAGGTCAACTTATGTAAGCCTTTCTTGGTATTGTTTTTAAGAATTAAAGATTAATAAGAAGCCTCCCACTGAAGAAAAAGGCTCGAAGATGTAGGAAAATTTGTGTCGAACTCCGTTATCAATCTTTGGCGTTATGGTTTGTTGTTCTTATAGTCTATTTATTGTTCTAAATTCTTTATGATGGTTATATAATTCTTCTATTAAGCATCTTCTTCTTCTCTCTTAATTCCTAAATGGTAAAACAACTCATGCATAAACTTAACCATAGTCTTTAAAAGCTCAATTTCGGATCAAAAAGAAGATGATGATACAGAAAATGTCCAGGAAATTGAGGAAATACCACTACAATCTCTACGAAGATCTACACGGGTCATATATTTTCCTAAGAGGTATGACGATTATGCTACATATGTTGCTTTGATTTTTAATGATGGAGAACCTAGTTGTTATCAGAAAGCAATAGAGGTATTTGATATTGCTAAATGGAAAGTAGCAATGAAAGAAGAAATGGATTCCTTAGAGAGGAATAAAACATGGGACCTAGTAGAACTCCTGAAGGAAAGGAAGGTTGTAGGTTGCAAGTGGGTCTACAAACTGAAAAGGGTTGTTGATGATAAAGTTAAGAGGTATAAAGTAAGACTGGTGGCAAAAGGGTATTCTCAAAAGGAAGGTATTGATTTTCATGAAACTTTTTCACTAGTTGTTAAGCTTGTTTGAATTCGCATTGTGTTAGCACTAATTTATTTACTTGATCTTGAGTTAGAGTAGCTAAATGTTAAAACAACATCTTGACATGGAGATTTGGATGGAGAAATATATATGGAACAACCAGAAGGGTTGCAAACCCAAGAAGTCATTGTATGGCCTGAGGCAGTCTCTTAGGAAATGGTACAAGAAGTTTTATTCATTCATGGTGAGCCACAATTTTACAAGAAGTGAGTATGACCATTGTGTTTACTTTAAAAAATTGGAAAATGGCATATTCATTATTTCAGTGTTATATGTTGACAATATGCTTGTAGTAAGCAAAAGAATGGTTGAGATCAACAGGTTGAAGGCTTAGTTGGTTAGGAATTTCGATATAAAGGATCTAGGAGCAGCAAAACAAATCTTGGGCATGGAGATATAGAGAGACAAGAAAAATGGTAATTTGTGGTTATCACAAAAGAAGTATGTGGAGAAAATACTTATGAGATTCGGTATGAATAATGTGAAACCAGTAAAAATACATTTGACTTCCCATTTCAATATTTCTTCAATTTTATGTCCTAGTAATGATGAAGAAAAGATATATATGTCTCATGTATTGTATGATAATGTAGTAGGAAGTTTGATGTATGTGATGGTAAGTACTAGGCAAGATATTTCGCATGCAGTTGGTGATGTCAGTAGATACATGACAAATTCAAGTAAAGAGAATTTGGCAACAGTGAAATGGGTGCTTCGGTATCTTAGGAGCACAAGTAATTATTGTATCACCTATAATGGTTGCAGTGATTACGTCTATGGTTATGTCGCTTCAGATTTTGCAAGTGACTTGGAAAAAATAAGATCCACTTTGGGATATGTCTTTACTCTTGCAGGAGGACCTGTTAGTTGGATGTCAAAGTTTCAAAACATTGTTGCTTTATCCACTACAGAGGCAGAATATATAGCTATTTCACATGCTTGCAAGGAAGCAATTTGGTTAAAAAGGTTTGTTGTGTGAGTTTGGAAGGATGCGGGACAAGGTGAAACTATTATGTGATAGTCAAAGTGTTGTTCATTTGGCTAAAAAAATAGCTTATCATAGTAAGACAAAGCATATTCCTATTAAATACCATTTTGTAAGACATGTTATTGATGAAGGTGAAGTGGATTTAGAAAAGGTTCATACTCAAGAGAATTGTGCAGACATGTTCAAGAAACCAGTATTGTTAGAGAAGTTGTGATGGTGCTTGGCTTCTCTTGTCTTGTAGAAAAGGTGGTGAATAAATTTGGGCATGATATTCAGGTAAATTGTTGTCAAGGTGGAGATTGTTGAAATGGTGCCAACCAATTTCCCACGGATAGGATATGGGCGGATTTCCTGGCTCCTATTATTCTGCCTTCAGTTGATTAAATCAGCTAAAAATATACTTGGTTAGGTGCACATTAAATTTATGTAACTGTTGTGAGATGTTATTATCTATGTAAGCCCATAGAGGCGGATTGTATGTGTGTGAGATATGGTTGTAAGTCTGTGAGTGTGGTTGTTGTAATTCTCCCTTAAACAATAAGGATATTGATTATCATTGCCCTATGGATGTTTCCCTTCATAAGGGTTTTATCGCATAAATCATTGTGTTCTTTGTGTGTGGTTGTTGTAGTATATTTTATTTGCCATTAAAATTGTTGTGTTTATCCTTCCGCTACTCAACATGAAGTCATTAAAGGTGATACACACATGATCCAGCGAGAGATCAACTTTGCACATATCATATCATATCTATGTTGTATTAATCCTCCACTTACCATATCTTTGTTGTATTAATCCCCCACTTGTTAACAGACAAGCATCCTCCTCACCTTTTTTTTATAGCTTGTGTAGGCTTTGACCTATTCCTTAATGATTTTCGGCAATGCATGGTTCTGCAGTTTCCTTGATTATTTTCGGCAATGCATGGTTCTACAGTGTAAACTTCAGTCATAGCTTATTAAATTGTCTTCATTATAGAGGAAGACCTATTACACTTAGGTAAAAAAAACTTCATTATAGAGGAAGACCTATTACACTTAGGTAAAAAAAATCCCCGGCATTTCCCCCGCCAATATGGGTATGGCTTAAGGGCATAACTTCACACCAGTCCCCAATTTTTCTGGCACATTCTAATTCATTAGCGTCGTGTAAAATGCTAAAATGCCTTGTTTTCATTGGGATTCAGCTTATAAATGAATTTGTAATCTAACAATTTTTTATTCAGATTGCAATTTTGACATCATAACTTGGTTCAAAGATTTTATTAATGTTCAGTAATGAATAAGATTGTAATTTCGCTTTGATTTTGATATTAGTCCGCGCTGGTGCCAAGAGAATATAGCAATGAGTTTGTTATTGATTTAACATTAATTTGTCTTATATTTTAAATTTATGTGTTTAACTTAATAAAACAAATATATATTTTTTGATATAATAAAAATATTTGTTTTTCTCATTTGTGATTGGTTGATATATTCCAAGTCTTATTGTTGCCTTCACGTATTTCAATATTTGAAATTAATTACATAATCAATAAACTTGGTTATAAGTACCTAGTACCTTTTATATCAAAAATTAAGAAAAAAAAAGTAAAAATGCCATGTGTTCTCTCATTATTACTATCCATTTATTTCATTATTATTGCATTTATGCTTTTCTCTTATCATTAATACAAAGTGTACTCCTACTAGATTAATACAAAATGATATACATATCATTATGTAGGATGACATGTGTAAATTTTTTTTAATAGTAATTTTAAATTTATTTTTAAATGAAAATAAATTAGTAAAAATATAGTTAAAGATGAAAAACAAAATGATATAAAAAACTTATATATATATATATATATCCCTTTTAATAATGATTTTGAATTTTTCTTTAATAAAGACACATAATAATTATAGCAAATTGAGAATGGTTTTATAGTAAATTGACAATTGTTGGGACACTCTAACTAGTTCAATGATCCCATCTAGATACACTCTATTTCCAAATTTACTTGGCAGGGACTAAGTTGCAGCCCTTGTTTAAAAAAAATAGAAAAATGAAAACCCACATAAATATCTCAACCCAAATTAACACTCTAGATCTATTCAAAGAATTTAAAAACTTTTAAATCACATTTTCTGAAGGAACAAAATAACAATTTCACAATAATAAAATTACAAACTCTAAATTCCAACTAAAAAAACCAGAAAAAATAACTGCAAATTAGAAAAAAACTACCTAAATATAAAATGTTTTACTCTGCCTTAATCATGTAACTATAAATTCAAAGGAAATATCACCACAAAATCAAACAAAAACAATAGCATACCACATTTAAAATCCTTAAAGGCCAGAGCTACACTCGTGGTACTTGCAAACATTTTTGTGCTGGACTATACTTTGTTATGTTTCTCAACTTTTGGACATAAGGGAATCCTGCAGTAAATGGTCAATCTTGTGTGATTGGAACTGTACATTCTTTTGGCCAGCACGCTTGTCCATATCGTGCTAAAGAAGAAAACCAGAAAACCATTAGGAGTTTGAAATAACGAAGAGACTAATTAACGACCAGAGAATGAGATACTTTGTTCGCTTCTTAGTTACACTTCATATACATGGTAGAAATGAATTTGCCTAGATTTATTTTTAATATTTTTGCAATTTGTTATTTGGGGCCTTCTCCAAACCACATTCAAACGTGACTCTATGGTTTTTATTTAATACAAAAATTCCACCAACTCCACACACGTATGTCCCTCTTGGAATAGTCTACATATTCCTTATGCTTCTCTAGTTTTTCTCTTTATTTGTGTTTTCAAATTTTTCATAGGTTCCCTTACTTCTATAATTAGTATGAAGAGGGTTTGTATTTTATTTTTGGTATTATTTGGGATATTTAATATTGAGATACTAAAAATAAAATAAAAAATTGAGATTTAACACTTAAAAGAGGTTGAAAGTAATTTTATTGAAAATTGTAAAAATGTGAAATTAATATATTTTATTAAGACAAGTAAGGCAAGGGTTGTGAAATGAGAAAGATTACATATTTTATGATTTTGATTTTTTCTAATTTATCGTTATTTAAATTTAGCGATAAAATATTCATTAAAATTGAAATTTTAAATTGTTAAAATTATTATTTTTAATGGAAAATAGATCTAACAGTTTCAAAGATATTTTATCAATTAAATTTAAATAATATTTGTATTAATTAAACTTAAATAATGATATTATTATTTTATTAAAATGAAATAAGTAAAATTATGACATTGGACTCTCAAAATAATATTTTGAATTTTTTTTTAAAATTTTGAACTTTTATTAAAATAAAAACATTGATAAATTACATTGGCATTTTCATTCTCCAGTGTAGGGGTATGCTAGTATTATGTTGTATTTCCCAAATGTATTATTACACCTAAGGTGTTCTCTAAGGGGGTTCATCCAAGACCTTCGTCGCCTTTCTAGAGCCTATGCGAAATTGCCATATGTTCATCAGTGTGTCACTGCTACTCCTACTCCACCGACTCTAAATTGATATTGATAGGTGGTGGCTTCCAGGTTCATTCATCTTTATGCGACTCCAAACTGCTACTCCTACTCCATCGACTCCAAACTTCTATTGATTGGCGGCGACTTCTGGGTTCATTCATCTTTATGTTATTAGTTTCTTCGCAGGACTCCACCACATGGGAGCCAAAATAGAGGGAGAAACCCCAATTGGTCTCTGCATGTCAACTCTCAATTTCAAGGTGTAGGTGTGGGCGTGGATCGGCTACTCAATTTCTCATTCGTCTTGTGCGACCATAAAATTCAAAGCATAAATCCATGGATTCCTTCATTGTTTTAATAGATTTTCCTACGTTTGATGATGGGATGTTGAGGCTGCGAGCGACTATGACCGACGGTTAATGAGAAATAATAACATGGTAAGTTAATGAAATATAAGAGAAAAAACTATATTGTTGAATGACTTTTTTCAGGTGTATTAATGGTTGTGATCTTTTACTGATCTGTATTGTATTGGTGTTGATTGATGGGATGTAGGCAGATAGTTATGGAAATGGTTGAGATCGCAAGTGAAGATCACCCTTTGTTCCATGACTTCTTGGGAATGAACCTAGTCAGTGGACGAGATGCCAAAAGATATGACACCCAAATAGAGATTATTGGCGAGGTGTCTGTGAAATCGTTCTCGGCCCTCAATGGTTGTGTTTAGGGCAACGTCTACTCTACGTCAGCCTAGTTTTTCGCCCCCCTATACTTAAATGTGAAATACCATGATTGTTCCATGCATTTTGATTCAATATAAACAAATACCCATGACTTGATTTTCAATTTAGCTAATGTTTATAGCGAGAAGAATAGTACAGTAACTTTCAATTTAAAACTTGAAAATGGCAAGTGATTGGCAATAGGAAAGAAGAATATACACACCCATTGGCATCGACAATATTTATGGAGATTTTCGTCTTTCTAGTAGAACTGTTGTAGAGCTCTTCGAGAGTGAAAGGTACTTTGTTTCAACGGTCAGAGCCTTACGAGGTCCGACTTGAGAACTTTCATTATAGGGGAACCAGAAAATGTTGTTGATCATTTTCGTCTGGCTACATCCAACTATCAAGAACCTCCAGCTAAATTGTCAAGAACCTCCAACTATCAAGTATTTTCATATAACTACCTCTACATGTTGAGCACTTTCATCTGGAAGTTTTGTATGACATTGCTTCGTCTACTTATTTCCCTTTTTCGACTAAATTGTGGTCTACAACTACCATGGACTATCAAAAGCTTTGATGGGAAATATATGCAGTTCCTTTGATCCATGATGTATTTAACTCATCATGACCACAAGTTGGTTGTGAAATTATCTTGCAAAAACCCTATTACCACGATTTGGCTTGCTATAAGTATCACACTCGTGAGTTCACTAGATTTGATCTGGTTGGATTTCTTTCTGAAGTGCTTCTTTAATGGTTGTGAGATTTGTTTTTTGAATCTCTAGATGGGAATTATGAGTGCCATGGAACATTGTGTGATTGTTTGGTTGTAAGAACTCAGAAGACATTGTTGACAAGAAGAAGGAAACTCAATTAAGAGGATGTGTATAATGTGCAAAGGAAAATTGAATTGTGGGTAGCAAGTTACTAGCAAGCTCATTGCTATAGATATGTGAAACACAAAGCAGAGACTAGGGAATAGAGGGTTTGATGCAAACTTGGGGCGATCATGACTGGTTTTTTCTCCAATAAACTCATTTGTTTGAGTTGCTCCATTGTAGCGCCTTCGTGGTTGTGTCAGGGTATTCAGGGCATATTAGGAGAAGGGTTTTCAGAGTGACTCTTTATGGGGTCGTGGGGTTCGATATTTTATGTGAAAATAGAGGTTATTGGCTCTTGGAAGCCATGCACAGGCGGTAATGGTGGAATTGTTTATGACCAAAAACTAATGTGTTGAGATGAATATAATGTTAGATACAATAAAGGTGAGAAAACAGAAAGTGCAAAGTTAAAAAGAAGAATGTTTTTCCCTGTCATACATTATCTCAATGATCGATCCATGGATTTTAGTCTATGGTCACTTGAGAGAAAATTGAAAGTGGGTAATAGGTTATTATTGTTGGTGTAAAGTCTTCCATCATCAATAGAGTTCTCAAAATCTATGTGAAATTCCTATAAAGCACTTAAACAAAGATGAAAAGTTGAAATTGAACAGTACATGCCCATGAAATATCTAAAACTATCGTACTCCCAACCCTATCATTACACCACCATAACAAGCACTCCTCTCTATGGCATAATTCAATAAATCCATTTTCTACCATGAGATTACCATGATAGTATTTGTTTTTTTGACAGAAACGATTATAGATTATATTAATGGGGTGGACTAGCCACAGATCCGATTACAAAATGGCCTCGAATTGCTTCGGGCCTGTCTTTCTGAACCATTCTACTTCTATAGCTATAGACTTGTGAACTGAACTAGTTC
>SNQJ01S0010582.1:189759-229354 GCA_010110895.2 Picea sitchensis | reverse complement strand
TCTCTTTAAAAAAAAATCTTATTGTGAAATATAGAGAGGGAAAGAAAGAGAAACAACAAAGAAGTTAGGGCTTTCAATACCAAAGATAAATATGAAACCCTTTTATTTTTTGAGGAATGTGATGAAAATTGCTTGAATCAAATAAGAGAAAGATGAATATGATCAATAGATTGAAATCATATACCTAAACTTTCTCCTTTGCATATTCGTATGTGACTTACGGTGATCCCTTTTGAATTTGGCTATTCATAAATCCACCTACTCTGAAGTCTTTGTTGGTAAATCCCTCTTGCACAAATCTCTCCTCAAAATTTTGGCGAAAGAATGAATAGGGTTTTCATTTATAAACACATACATTTAGAAAAAATGAAATTCCCACTCATTTTGTATTGCATATTTTGACGCATTGATGATAAACACATGCATTTTTTTCTCTTTCGTAACTTACTTTTCCGTTACACTATATACTCCATAGTGCATCGGTGTGGTGTTTACACAAAACACGTTGACAAAAAAAAAATGCAAACATCCACATTTTAATTGTGCAGAGGTTTTTCTTTGCGGAGGAAATAACAACTGAAATGTCCGTTCATTTTTTTGTCATATATTTCAGCGTATTGATGATAAATGCGCACACTATTTTTCTGTAACTTACTTCATCGGTGCATTATACACTTTATGCATCACCGATGCGGTATTTAAGTACTAATGCATCGACAAACAATTTAATTTACAAAATGAAAATGAAAAAATCCACATTTAAATTTTGTGGAGGTTTTTCTTTGTGGAGGAAATAATGAAGGTTAGTCTTCGGTGTCTCTCATAACTTACCACACCATGGAACTTTGTGTATCAAGATGCATCAGGGCATCATTATATAGTGCATTGTTAACTTTGAAAAGTGTTTTGAAACTCTATTTGAATTTAGACTGTTGTATGTTTCCCAAGATGACGGTTTTGACTCAAATGCAGGGAAAAAAGAATTATAATATAAAATGGCCAATTCTTCAGATTCCAACTCATTCCATATCATTGCAATTCCTTCAATTTATCCCCTACCAATTGTGGTAAGTCTAGATTTTATTTATGATTCATTTATCTCATTGAATTTTGCAGGAACAAGATTCATGATCAAGTTCAGATGCACAACATATTCCAGTAGTCCCAAAATGCTACAATCTCTTATCAGGAGAAATATACCGCAGACATATGTTTGATGAAAATGGATAGATGATTTAGCCTACCAATTGTAACATTCCATCATCCAACAATCAGCCTAGATCAATGGTATTACACCGTGAATTGGATCTATTTTATGCAAACACCCTTGGGGCATAAGAAAAAGATGTTTGAGTAATTATATTTTTGGATTTTCAATGGAACTAATGTAAATGTATTTCTTAATTCAATATTTGTTGTATAAAGTTGTTGGTTGTATGTTCATTATTGGGAATTTTTTTTCCATGCTTCTAATAAATGTTTGGTATAATGTTTGAACATACTAAATGCATTGTGTTACTAATATTATCGATGTAATGTTCAATATTTTTATAATCAGGATTATGATGATGATCGACTTGTCTACCATCTACCGTTGCACCCCATTACGATGTCAAGTAACGAGCTTGATACTAAATGAGCACATCTCAGAGAGGAAGCATATTGAGCATGGTTGAATCAACCACTTATTCAATTCTCACTATGTCTCGAGTCACCAATTCAAAACCTCTACAATAACACTATTTCTTCACATGTTGGGGATGAAGAAAATGATACATAGGTTGGTATGGATGATATCTTATAGGATACCCAAGCCATGGAGGGAATTTTTTTACATGCATTAAAACAAAATGAATTAGGAGATGATGTTGATATGGTCGATACCTTGTTCAAAATATTGAAATATTCCTCCACCACCCCTCTCCTTGGAAGGGGTCAAGGTCTAGCCAAATAGGGACAACAATGTTATTGTACAACTTGAAAGTAATGTATGGTATTTCATATGCATGTTTCTTGACACTTTTGAGGTAACTAACCATTAGGTCCCTTAATTTTAAAAGGAATCTTGTCACACAATGAAGGAAGAAAATGGTTGATTTTATGCATGCTTAATGACCATGTACAATTTTATTTCCAACTAATTGTAGGTTACTCAAAGATAAGGTACTTCCAGGAGATAATTCCTTATCCAATAATTGTGAAAAGGCAAAGAAAATACTGAAAATGTTGGGTGTTGAGTACATATCATACCACACATGTCTAAATGATTGTATTCTATACAAAAATCAATATGCAGACAAAGAGATGTGTCCAGAACATGGGCACGATAGGTACCAAAATAAATAAAACAAGGGTAAGGAACATGGTCCTCCTCATAAGATATTAAGGAACATGCCTATAATTCCAAGGATTCAAAGGATCTTTTGTCGCAAACAATCAATTGTGTTGTAGGGGTGGCATGCCTCACATAGAGGTGAGCCGAGAGTTATGGGAATCCTTGTAGATTCAATATCCATGAAGCATATAGAGGATACATGGCCCGATAAATTAAAGGATGAAGTACAAAGCCTATGATTGAGCATAGCCATGGATGGAGTTAACCTAATTTCCCTCCAAAAAAAAAACGGTTATGTTTGGCTAGTGCTAGTGTTCAATAGCAATACCCTCCCATGCTTTTTTGTGAAGAATGGACATCTTATGATGGCTCTTATAGTCTCGGGTAGAAGACAAGTGAAGAGAATGGATGTCAACCTCCAACCATTGATCGATGAATTTAAGCAATTATGGGAAGGGATACATGTATATGATGTATCAAGACCCATCCCAATGGAGAAGTCTTTTATGTTTTGTTATGGCCACAACAAGATCTTGTTTTATTTTATGCTCTTAGAAGATAAAATAAATGGGACCCCCATTAATTTTACACCGAGAGGCATAAGCTACTAGAAATTCTACCTTTCCTAGTCATCCTTGACCTACCCATATAGAAGTGTAAAAAATTGGAAAACACAGACCCTTGAGAAACCATTGTGGTCCATACACACTAAATTAAATATTTATGTCTCTACCCTCATTCGATAAAGAGATATTTGAGAGACCATCTATTGGAACCCTATCAATGAGTGAATGATGTTTTGGTACTCAAACCATAGTTTGGTCAACTCCCAGATCTCCCATTAGATATCTGAGGCTGAGAAGGTGGAACAATCCTTCATGGTGACTCACCTCCTTTAAGAGATAAACCAATTAACCAACAACTGCTAAAAAAACATGGAATATATTGCTAGCAATAAAGGCCATGGGGGAAAGCATATATTAACCAAATTATGCTAATAACTCAAATCCACTCTCTCAAATCTTTAATCGGGTGGAAATGGAAATCTCCACACCATCAGGATGTTTGAACTTGGTGATTAAAAGTTTGGAATCTACAATACTTCAATATGCAACATACCTTTCTCAAATTGAAAAATTCATCATGATCCACCTATATAACACATGGTAAAATTCTCCTTTAGCTAGATAAATACAAGGTAGTTTTCCTCCGAATCAATTTCCATAAACTAGACTAGGAGAGAGGCAAATGAGGGAACGATCTTTGTAATCATAGTAATTTTCTACTTCATCTATGACCTTCAGATAATCCATAGCATAAAAGGGGGTTGGAGTTCTCATTTTCTAATTGGAACCTTTATAAATGTGGAATATGTTGGAAATGATACTATAGAGATACTATAGGATAGGGCACACATCTTAGGTTATATGGCGCTAGAGAGAGAGAGACCAAGAACCATCCCAGAAGATCCACCTTCAATCCTTGCAGCTACAACAACAAACTTGTGCCAAACTTGACTAAGAGAGTGTGTGAAGTGTGTGTGTAAAAATGAGCTAGATCATATCTTATTTATAGTGGTTCTTGTCACTTGTCTAGGCCAACTTGTCCTTTTAGAATCTAATAATTTAATATTAATTATTTTACTGAGCCGACTTGTCTTCTAGGGTTTCTACACATTTTTTTAGGGTTTCTCTTTCTTCTGGAATATTTTATTCTAGCCAAAGGTTACACATGGAGGTTAATACCTCCTGCAGCTACCAGAATATCAATACTCCCTCCTATCTAGGGAGGTATTAACAAGTAGCATTTTCATAGCCACACCGGCTATCTCATGATCACGTATATCAATTAACGAGAAACATCACCACTATCATTATCATCTGATAAAATCAACTACATCATCTCTCGAGGCCATACTCCATCTGAGTAATCGAGAATGATGTTGAATAATTCACTCACTCAATAGAGTGATACAAGGAACATTCTTCTAATACGGACCTACATCCTAAAAGAATGATTGTCCCAATAGATGTTGAAAGTCCTCAATGGCTCCAAGAACCATCCTCTCCATTGCATCATCTCTAAGTTGTATGATCATATATAAGTTGTACTAGCATGATGCTCTGCATCATACTTAATCTTTACTAGCATGATCATATCTACCATGATGTGGAGTACCATCTACATCATCTCTAAGCCGTACTAGCATGGTTTCAATTTATCATCTCTAAGTTGTACTCGCATGATGTAGATCAATGCCTCTGCATCATCTCATTATCCATATTGTTGGAAATCATCTCCAACACTAATGGTAGTCTCCATGGAAATCAGAAAAATTCCATCCAATAGAACACAATGGTGTCTATCCATAGTAGTACACAACTATTTTCCAATGGTACACAACCACTCCTAGTATCACACAGCTACTAACTAGTGACACACAGTCACTACCAGTGGAGTATATCCACCATAGTAGCATACAGCTATTGTCCAGAGACATATAGTCTCCACAACAATCATATCATCTTATATCAGCAATGTCAGGATACGAACTGAGTCATTTGGGCCACTCTTCCACTCACATATGTGAGATCTGGAAGAGCATATACCCTTGGAAATTTAAACATGATCCATGGGCTATCTGGAATATTCTTCGCAAGAATAGAAGAATAATTGTCCCTAATTTCTGAACCTGGACAATCCACCTAAATAGGCCATTCTTCTAGCATGATTCACAGTGAAACCTGGAGAGAATGAATTTTCCCTAGGGAATGATTGTCCCTGATTGTTGAACCTATACCATTCAACCTAATTGGTCCATTCTTCCAACACTAATCATAGTGTAAGCTAGAGAGAATGAGTCTTCCCTAGAGAATGATTGTTCGAACCATTTCCCATGGAAATGACTATCCTGCACCAACCTCCTATAACGTACCATTCTTCGAAAATTATCACAATTGTGAACTACGAAAAAATGACTTCCCGGAGAGGCGAACCATTATGCTTGACCACTACTCAGAGTGATTGCCAAGAAGAATGATTGTCTTAGACCATTCCCCCACACTGGCCACAAGGGGAATCGCTATCTATGGTACATCAACAATCTATTGGACAATTTTCATTACGAAAATGATTATCTGATCTAGACCATTTTCTGAACTAGAAATGATTTCCCATTAGAAATCTTGGGCCACTTTCCAGACTGGAAGGTGACTGCCCAACCTGGACCATTTCTGAACTAGAAAATGAATGCCCATAAATCAATAGCATATAAGTGCTTACTCCCAACGTGTGGAGTAATCACTTCCTTTTCTAATAAGGAAGTCATCTCCATGAGTCCAGCTTGTCCCTTAAGTATGAAAACTTTTCATCTTGGAGAGAGGCTTTACCAAAATATTTGCTATATTCTCATCAGTGGAGATATACTTGAGAACCACTTCTACCATCTGTACTTTATCACAGATAAAATATTACTTGATCTCAATGTGCTTTGACCTACCATGGAACACTAGGTTCTCTGAAAGTTTCACACAGCTTTGATTATCACAATATATCACGGTCGAATCCAACATCTGATCAAACAGTCCAGAAATTGGCTTACGTAGCCACACTGCTTCCGTACAAGCATCACAAGCTGCAATATATTATGCTTCTTCAATGCTGAGTGCAACATAATTGTGTTTCCTTCTATCCCATGATATCATGGAAAGTCTTAAACTTAAACATATCCAAGAACAACTTCTTTTGTTATATGCACTCCCTGCCAAATATGAATCGATAAGTCCATGCAGTTGCATATCATAACTCAAATGTCCCACAAAGAAAATATCTAGCTGAGTATTCTCCAAATACATTAACGAGCCATTCAATTGTCGATACAGGGATGGGTCTACTGGACCAGAGTCTGGAATCTTCTCAGATATGTCATCATGGGAGTTTTCCATATATTTGTAATCCATTATCCCAAACTTCTGAAGAACCATTTCGATACACTTCCTCTATCATAGGAATTTTTCGCCATGCTTTTGTTGTACATGAGAGGCTCTGCACCAAGTTGCTTGAATCCATACAAGGTCTTCTTCCATTTTCATACATGGGTTTCTTTATGGTATGCCTCACAACCTTGAGGTTTCTCTACATATGTTTCTTCTTCAATTACTTTGTTGAGAAGAACAATCTTTACATCCATCTGATGTAAAATCCAACCCATGGATGTTTCAAGAGATATAATGGCTCAGGTATAGGTATATCTGGTTACTGAAACAAGTTATCATCGTAGTCTTCTCCCTCCTTCTGGGAGAACCCTCTAGCTCTGAATCTTGCCTTTATCTATCAATGCTTCCATTTATAAGTATTTTTCACAATTTCTCACATACATTGTTCTTCATCAAAGCTTCCTTCTTCAACATTGGAGCCCATGGAATCTTGTATAGATTCCATTCCCTTCCTTCTTGAAGGTTCCAACTTCTTCCTTTTGTCATAGGAACATAAATGTATATGGACAACCAGGGATATTCAAGGCTTCTTTTCGAAGAAGACATCTTCTAGTGTCAAGTTGAATACGTGTTGCTTATAATGGTTGCTACTTCCAATGAAGAACGTGGAAAAATACTTCATAGTATTCAAGGATTCTTCAATGGATCATATTAGTGGGGATTATCTCCCTCCTAATCCCAGCTTCATGCCTAAATGAGAAATATGCATACTCTTCTTTTGGAATTCTATAATCAGCTCCCTCCATTTGAGAGAGTCCATTCTTCTGTCTGCATTCTTCTTATTTTCTGCAAAGTGTCACAAGTCTATTCTAGTTTCCTCTTGATTATTGACTTATTTCTGAGTCTGACTCCCTCTGAGTCTCTTTAAGTTTGTTTCTATTTGTTTTGATTTCTTCCCATCTGGTAGTTGTTCCAAGCATAGTGTCATCCTTATAAACTTATTCTATGACATCTTCTGTAAATATTTTTCATCAAACATATTTCACAAGGGTACCTGGAACCTGAACAAGAACAACAAAAGAAAACAAGAAATATCTCTCTAGAGGAAATGTTAGTTCATACTGAAAACAAGTACAATAAGAATCTATATCAATGGTATTCATATGCATTCAATTATTCATTGCGCCTAGCAATAATAGAACCTTTCAAAGACTGCTTTCACAATTTGTAATGTAGAAACTATCACCCTTGATATATACAAATTTGAAGCTTAACAATTTAATCAAACCCGGAACCTGAATCCTCAACTACTATGGAGGGTGTGCTTGTTCCTCTCAATGCACTGAATCCAAGGTTACATATTGGACACTCATGTTTTTCTAGATGATATAACTTGGATAGCATATACAAGTGCATACCTTTGAAGTCTTGTAGCATCATCCAACTTGTCTTCCAATCTGAAACTATATACCATATTGACAAGAGGATATTAGAAATTTAATCAGAGGATGTAATGATTAGAACAAGCTAGAAACTCTAAAATTTCAACTACGACCACAAAATCAATTTGACCATAAGTCAACCTTTGACTTTGAATTTGACTTTGACCATTCAACCTTTGACTTTGACCAAAAATTCAAACATGATGTGTTTGGTAGATGATGGTACCAAGAGGTGCACTAGGATTTGAAGGAACTAGGTCAAATGCTTCATCAGAAGTGTCAGAACACAAGGGTTAGGGTTTGTTGCAGCTGCATATTTAGAAAACCTAGTTTTTGATGTAATTGGTGCCACGACGAGCTTAACAAATAACTTCCCAATATATCTTCCAGTGGTTAGACTGTCTGAAGATAGTGTGGGCCCATAACCTATTAGAATTAAAGAGATGTGATCGTTTTACCATAAACAATATCACTATTGTCACTCAACCATAAGGCATGTATCCACCCTCAAGCACCATAACCTTTTCTAGATATAATGATTTCAAAAGAAACACTAGAACTAAAAAATAACCAAGAGAGATCATATTTCTCCAAAGATATCTCACCAAACAGACAGTCCCAAATCCACAAAACAAAAACAATACCCAATTGCAGCAGTTGCAGTTGT
Source organism: Picea sitchensis (assembly GCA_010110895.2). Taxonomy (NCBI): domain Eukaryota; kingdom Viridiplantae; phylum Streptophyta; class Pinopsida; order Pinales; family Pinaceae; genus Picea; species Picea sitchensis. The sequence goes on along the minus strand of SNQJ01S0010582.1, from coordinate 220,975 downwards.
TGCAGTTGCACTTACCAAGAATACCACCAATAACACCATCAAGAGATACTAGAGAATAGGGTTCACATATTAGTCTATATGGCGCTAGAGAGAGACCAAGAACCATCCTAGAAGATCCACCTTCCATCCTTGCAGTTGAAACACCAAACTTGCACCAAACTTGAATGAGAGAGTCTGTGAAGTGTGTGTGTACAAATGATCTAGATCATCTCTTATTTATAGTGGTTCTTGTCACTTGTATGGGCCGACTTTTCCTTTTAGAATCTAATACTTTATTATTAACTATTTTACTGAGCCGACTTGTCTTCTAGGGTTTCTACACATCTATTTAGGGTTTCTCTTGCTTCCAGAATATTATATTCTAGCCAAAGGTTACACATGGAGGTTAATACCTTATGTAGCTACCAGAATATCAACAAAGAGGATCCAATCAATGAATTAATAGACATTGAGTTAAGTATGGGTTGTTAGTATATTTTGAACTATCAAGGTTTAATTGAACAATTCGTAAGTAGCTATGTTGTTTAACTTCCCTTGTTTTACAATTAATGGAACAACAAAAAACCTTTATATTAATTATATCGAGTGTGTTTTTTCATGACGTATTAAACATGCATGAAACAAAGTATGGAGTGTACCCAACAGAAGATATTTTGAGAGAAGGCGTAAAGCATGGATTTGAAATATTGTGTATTATTTATGAAAGAATGTGTATTATTTATGACCATGGATATCTTATTCATATATAATAAAATGTGTTTCTTATTTTATTGCACTGTCGAATGTTGTAAAATGTTCCATTGTTGATTAATTAATATGTGGATGATTTAAATTGTTACAAAAAATAGATTTTTAATATGTTGGATAATGCAATATTAATGCAATCATTATATCAAAATGCAATAACAGAAATATAAAAAACAATATTATTATAAAAAAATATTTGATTTTGAAATGATTAATTGAAAATTTGTAAAAAGAAACAATTCATTAAAATATAAAGATACCAGTGCATTGTATTATTATGCACTCAGTACATGGTACATGCCATAATATAGAAAGCAATGCATTTTATGGGGTTATATGCACCGATACCATTAATTGTATTGAAGCATCGGTGCCAAATATTTAGAAAAAAAATGTGTTTCTTAAATGACATAACGTATGATTATATTTATCATTTCAAAATTTTATGGTGTGCATGTTTAAAATAAGCAATGTGCTTTAAATATAATATACACATCAGGCTTAGTAACAAATATTGGTGTCGACATTTCACCTCAAATATTCTAAATTTCACTACCCTTCAGTGCATAGGGTAATAAAGACACCGGTACATAAGAATTATGCAAGCATCGAGGTGCACATAAACTCAAAAAGAATCAGTGCATACATAAACTTATAAAGCATCGGTTCTACATACGCAAACAATATGGAACCGATGCGTAAAAATTATAAGAGCATCGGTGTTGCATACAACAAAAAGCTGAAATTGGTGTGTAATAACAATAAGAGCATTGGTGCCTTATAACTATAAGACAATCAGTGCATAATAACTATCAGAGCACCAATGCTTTTTTATTTTATATACGCGCCAGGGCATTTTTTAGTAAGAGCGCATCGGTGCATTTTAACATTACAAACACAAAAAAAAAAAAAAAAAAACCTTTGCTACAACCTCCACCCGCCCAAAAAAATTTAGTTATATGGAATATCCATTAAAACCTCCTCTTCAAATATAAGAGGTTTTTTTGAAAAAAATTCCAAATCTTGTAACACTAAAAAACTCCACAAAAACCTCTGCTACAAGGTGTTTTCCTTGTAGTGACGATCACGTGAACTATAATTATAATGCCTAATTTTTCTAGATGACCTTGTGTAACTAGACTCAGTTGCATGGCATGAAGGTCCAACCCCTAGCCCTCCATCGTCATGTTACACATTGTAGTAAATCCATATCTTTATTTATGAAGGTTTACTACAAACATTATTTGAAGATCTCTCATAGGGGTATGCAGCGATGAATGTTCTATGTAAAAGTAAATGATGGAGGAGAATCATCATCAGCGTGTAAGTGGAGAACAACACAGCGCCCTAGCATGCATTTTTGAAGTGATTTTGAATTATAGATGGCATGTCATGAAATATCTTGAAAAGATTCCAATTAAAGAAGATCTTAAATGTTAAGAGGTTAAACTATCGATGGAGATTGTAGTTTCTTTAATGTAGTTAATAATAGTACAGATCTGAAGCATTCGCTCTTATCTGTCTATACCGATCATTTATTGTAATAAGTCATAGTAGTTGAAAGCTTTTAATTTGATAGGATAGCACTAAGGTAGTCGGAGGGAAAATATCTATGAGCCCTCTTGTATAAATATATGTATTGTTTCCCAAATGAGGTTGTTGAAGATTATTGTAGCTGAAGGCTGCTGAAATTTATCTGAAGTTGTTAATGTTGAGACTGTTGAAGCTTATCGAAGTTGTATTAGCCCATGTACATATCATTTGAATGAATATAACAAAGCAGCGTTGATCCAAAAATGTTTGGTGTTGATGTTATTGTGTCTATGGGAATGAATGGTAGGATTTTTGTTTAATTGAAATTCTTTGTTATTACTTTTTCTTATGTTATGAATGCATTACATGGTTGAATGTATGAATCTGTGAGGATTAGATAAGTTTCAATTGTTTCTCTTCTACGAGATGTTGCAAGGTGTGCATAGTGTTAGCAAGGTGTGCGTTGACAGAGTCTAGTTTGACTCAAAAGCTCGGGAGAGATAAAGTGGAACTTTATATGCTAGGTGTTCATAGTGTCTGCAAGGTGCGTGCTAACAGAGTCTATTTTGAATCAGAATCTCAGAAGAGACAACTTGAAGCTTTATTTGAAAAAGGTACAAAGGACCACGCAAGGGGTGCGTAGGCAGAAACACACTCAACGCTATATTTTTCAGAAGGAACAATCGAGTTGTGTAAGACATGTTGCAAGGAGTGCACATCTACCCACAAAAGGGTTAAGTGGAAGAAACTTGTTGCAAGGTGTGCACAATGTAAAATTTTGGCTAAGTGTCAAAGAAGTCATCTTGAAAAGGTGTGAGAAGTAAGTGTCGAAGAAAAGTTTTGAGAAGTTTAAAATTTTTGAGGAGGAACAAGCTCAGAAGAGATAGCGGACGGGAATTCTTCAGTGGGGAGGAGCCCACTGAAAATTTCACAACCAATGAGCAAGATCCATTCGGAGGAATAAGGATCTTTCCAGATCGTGAGATCTTGGAAAGTTGCATGGAGGATAGTCTTAAAATCCTTCGGCACTTCGTGTATTCAGAGGTTTGAAAGTGTTTAAGGAGTGGGATCGTCGAAGTCCCGAAGAGGCGAAGTGAAATCCTAGACGTCAGTATCAAGGAGGATACGTGGCAATAGATCACAGATTCTGAGAGATCAAGCTATAGGAGACTTGTGTGGAGCAAAGAGCGATTTATGCCGAAGTCGCGAAGGCCGAAGAAATTTGGATTGTTGGATACAGAAGGGCACGTGGTGGAGATCTGCGTACTTCGGAAGAGGAGCACTTCGGAGGAAAGTGAGAGTGGTGAAACTAGAACTCCTGAAGCCCGAAGTAGTGAAGTAAATCATGGTCGTCAATCTCAGAGGGACACACGTCATCAGATCATGGAATCCAGAAGAGTGCACTCCAGAAAAGAAAGGATGAAGTGGATTCGTTGACCAAAGGTCGTCTGAAGCTCCAAGAGGTAAGAATATAATCCTAGCCATCAGTTGTTTGGACACGTGACGTCAGATCTATCACTTCGGTGATAGGACACTTCATGGAAATTGGAGAGTAAATTCTTGAAGGTCGAAAGTCTCGAAGGTCGGAGTCAAAAGGAACCATTGATAAATGGAGGGCCACGTGGAGAGCAGAGATTCACTCCGAAGAATAGCCACTCCAAAAGAGGTGAAGTGTTAAGGCACGAGAACTCCCGAAGGCCGAAGTGTCAGAGTTCATCTGAGTCATCCATTGGAATAGGATGTGTGGCGGAATATCTGTCACTTTGGAGGATTTACACTTCGGGAGAAAGAGGAGCAGAGGAGCATTGACTGGAAGTCGTTCGAAGTAGGGTTAAGGGACGAATATTGACCGTTGGTCGAGGTGAGCACATGATGTTGGATCTGTAGCTTTGGGTATGAAGCACTTCGGGGGACAAAGGTGTTTGGAACACTTGGAACTCCTGAAGTTGAAGTTCTGAAGTGAATCACAGTCTTTCGTTGTTGGAGAAGCACAGGCCGTAGATCTTATCTGGGTGATTTCGTCGGTCCAGATTTTGAGAAAAAAGGAATCAGCTGCACTCAAAACAGTCAAGCTCGAATTCACAAAGGGGGATAGCTGGAGGTCATATCCTGTGGTCATAAGGAAGCAGAACCTATAAGAGGAGCTAGTGCTCTCCACTTAGAGTTACCAGAAGCGCCACAGAAAGGGTGTGCAGGTGAAACAAGCATGTGTGGGTAACCAAAGGGGGGGCCTATGTGAATTGATTTCAGGGTCTAGCAGAGGCCCAAAGAGCTGATTAGGCTCAGTTTTTTGAAGATCCTTGACCGGGAGGTCGTGCAACCCCGAGGAGATAAGGGGGGTTTCATTAGTAAACTATGTGTCAAGGTGTAAATCAATATTTGGGTCTCACGGATCTTGTATAAAGTCCCAAGATATCGAGTATGGGGGTTAGTTGTGATCCACCTAGGAGGACACAACCCTCTCAATATTTTATGTCTAGCATTTGGTCAATCTTCCACATACCCACAACCTACACCATGGAATTCACCAATGTCAAAGTAGTTGACATGGAGACCTTAAACAATTTATTTTAGAAAATACAATGGCTCATACTTGTTATAGTAAGGAGGTTAATCAAAAACTTTAAACCACCTTTCCATTCAATTATTCATAAATGGTTGGTATGTGCATTATTCCATGCAATATCTGTCTTTGTCACAAGAGGGTGTTTGCTAACTCTAAGGTGAATAAATAAGACCATGAGATATTTCAAAAAATTTAAATCTCTCACCCCCTTCCTATATAACCATGTCCTGTAGTATTCATACATTCTAACCTTGTATTCGAAAATATTAGAGAATTTCCCTCAAGAATGGGCAACAAAACATACAAGATCTAAAGAGACGTATAAAGGGAAAGGTGTTATGGATATCTAGTGCTTCTAAAAGAGTGAATTAGGTTTCTCATTGTTTCAATGTCATTGTCAATGTCGGTGTTTATGTCACCACCTGGTAGTTCGGTGTTAGGGTTGGGAATTTATTTAGCTGGTGATGGTGGGTCTGGATTTTTTTCATTTGTAGGCTCCAATACAAAAATAGAATTTGTATGTTTCATTTGAATAACAATATAAAAAAATCATTTCCTTTCTTAATTCGTAGATTTTAAGAAGTGTAAACATGACAGATGGAAAAATAAAACTACCTCAAATTTGAAGGAATGAGAGAGAAAATATCTTTCACATTGTTGGAAACAATGAATGGTAGTGATGGAAACATTATTTTTCATCATCGTGGTTAGTTCCACCACTCCACTACTCTAGGATGTGCCTCACGGTTTTGAGATGGAAAAGAACCCATCACCCTTTTATTTTAATTCATAGGTCCAGAGGATTGAATATGAATTATTAACGTGTGCACATTCATAGAACATTCATGCATTCCTTTAAATATGAATGGACAAACTACTTGGTAGGTTTGTGTGGTGGTTTGAAGGGCCTAAGGCTATTTCAAAAGGAATGTGTGAGAACTTTTAAGCATGCATGTATTCCTATGTGAGTGTGGTCCTAGGTTTCCCATTGCCACTTTTGTTCCCCTCAACTTCGTGTGAGGGTTTTTAAGTAGATGTTGAGCTAATACAATCCTGAAGAAATGACCTGGGAGTTGGAGGATTCAATGCGGAAGGCATACCCACATTTTTTTTTACATTTTGATGTAAAATTCGTTGTATATAATGATGATGTGCATTGAGGATAGTGTAAAATCTAGGGGTAGGGGAATGTAACATCCCCTGTTTTGATCCCCTAAAATAGTAATGTAAATGTGTACATGATGAATGGATAAAATTCAAATGACAATATATGTAATTGTATATTGAATTAAAATAAAATGAGAAGGACAAAATAATGAAGGTATATTATTGTTTTTCCATTCGTATTCTACAACCTATGATGTATTTTTATTATCATTCAATCTACAGTGACATATTTTGTCATTCAGATTTTAGCCATTCATCATGTACACATATACATTACTATTTTAGGGGATCAAAACTGGGGATGTTATATTCCCCTGCCCCTGAAATTTGCACTATCCCCAGTGCACATCATCATTATATATAATAAATTTTACATCAAAATGTCAAAACAAATGTGGGTATGCCTCCTGCATTGCATCCTCCAACTCGAGGGTCATTTCTTTGGGACTGTAGTGAGTCCATTGGACCTTTACCTACCCTATGAGTCTATTCTTGAGCACCATGACCTTCATGTATAGTATATATATTTGTTGCACTTGGAAGTCTCCTTTTGGTTCCACATAGAACATTATTGTGCTTGTAGGGGTGTTAAATTATTCCCCCCCTTGGAACAACATTGCCCTCAAAGTTCCTCTTTCCAAGTACTCAATTAATTTCTTCATTCTTCAGTTGTTCCTATAACACCATCAAGAAATGCAAGCTTGTTATAGTCATTGTTATGTTGAAACTATGTTATTTATGGGAATTCTCAACTCCACAAAGTAAGCTTGTATTAAAAAATAAGTATCTAGTCTTAATTCAATACTTATATGTACGGATATTTCTCTACTTCACAAGGTTTCCATGGGAAATATTTTAGCTCACTATCCTCTCTGACACACCCTTCTTGATTTTGGTCATCATACCACATGATTTTTTTTGTAGCAACTTTATTTAAGTTGCCTCTTCCTTACCGCACTCACCCTTCTAGACTCATGCATCCCCTTCTCTACTAAATAGTCCCTTGAGAAATCCATCTTGCCAAGGTTTTTGCATGAAAGACGAATGCCAACTTGTTTTCGAGCATCCACTTGTAGCCTCTAATCAATAATTTGTGGAAATCATAGGTTCCAATGTCATCACAATGACCTTCTTCCCAACATTTCCATCTTTCAATGATCATAATTTTCCATAACTCTTTTCTACTGATAAATCTTTCATGTAGTCTATCCAACTATGACTACTCTGGCATACCATTATTCCATTGCAAAATTACAATAGCTCCTGAAATGATCTCGAAACTCATTGTTAGTAGAAATTCCATCATTTTAGATTCTAATATATGATCTACAATGAGATATGACACAATCATGAATTCACACAATTCATTCAAGAATATATATCAAATTATAAGTGTTCATAACCACAACTTGCACACTTACACAATCTACACACACACACACACATATATTCAATGCATCCTTGCATAGATTCAAGAATACCATATTTTGAGATCATGTATTCCACTATGATGAGTTGGAAGTTCTATCCAACACATCAACACATCATCCAACCACCTCACCAATACTTTCTCAGACATCTATACACCTAACTCTTCATGCCAACACAACACCAAGTATATACACATTCTCTACTAAATAGTCCCTCGAGCATACTAGAAGGCATTTCCTTTATCTCCTATATATTCCCTCGGGAAATCCTTCCTCTCTAAAAGTTCTCTTAATGTTGGCTAGAAGGTTACAGTCTAGGACAACAGTACAAGTAGGGAGGCCATTGGACATTTATGTAGCACCATAGGCTTTCCATATCCAATTACATTATGGCATCACACTTGGCAAGCTCTCCTAGAATTTTCTATAATATGATTGTAACTCATGACCTACCTTGGTTATTAACTCATAAACAACACAACATGACATGCCATTTTATCTCATATGAATGCATTCAAAATTTAAGCAACTTTTATATGTCCAAGGATTTATCCCGTTACCACACCAAGTGAGATATCATTCCCATAAATGCATTCAAATCACATAAGCATATCAATCTAGATACCAAATCCTTATAGAGAAGAAAATTCTTACCTAAATTCTCTTCAACATTTATGCAAGATAAGCACATTAAATCCATATATGCATGGTTTCCATTAAATTATTTCATGCTACCTAATCAATTGGTGTGTTTTATAGACTCACATACTCATTTCACCAACCTCTTGATCATCATTTTATTGTCCTCATCTTTTCTTCATAAGGTAGACTATCATATGTAGTGGAATCGTCAACATCTTCAAGCATGCTATCAACATCTTCTTGGTTACATAATCCATCATTATCCATATTTAATCATCATAACATCTTTATTGCACATATATCAGCCGACTACTCTTAGTCTATAAGCATATTATATATTATTTAGCATCATATATGCACTTTGCATCACTTCTCAATATGCCATCTAGTGCATATTCATTCCAGCTATCTAATCTCTTGCATTTCCAACATTCCTATGCTTTAAAACTATTAACATATAATAGCTCTTTCAATATTAAGAAATATATCAATGCAGCAAAATAAGAATTAAAGGATTCTCCCTTGTTCTCATGGTTTCCTTGCTGGCAATGTTCATCATTTGTTGTATAAAAATTCCTCAACATCTTGTAGCTTTATGTAACATCATCCAACTTCCTTTGATATATAATTTGGTTGTCATAAAATCCCATTGGATTCTTGCAAAATTATGTGCATCATACGAGTCAATACGTTAAAGAGATCCCTTGTCAAAACAGATACTATTGAAAGATCATTTTTGGATTTCACCAACTATTGAAGTGGAAGCCATTTATCCAATTTACTTAGTTGACCTTGATTATTTCTCCCTTTTCTAATCACTTTCCAACCAAATCCAACTTGGCCACTCTACATTTCCAACCCATATATCATATGGTTATTACAACCTCATTAGCTACTACCCTTAGGTAATCTTGTTGATATTTACCTTGCCTAAAATTTCCAACACTTATGGTGTTGTAATTCATATTACTCCAACTTAATATTTGATGATACAATAGACTTATTAACCATTCCCTTAATGTTGCAATATTTTCTAGCAAGCTTAGGCATTCACATTATGGCATCTTTTTTCCTTAACTCCAACTATCTGTGGACTTGTTCAATTTGGAATTCATTTTATTTCATTGGATAATTCTTTGTGAATTTTGATTGTATCCTCCAAGACCAATCCACACACAATGAAGTGTTTTATTCCTCCATTGGCACCTTTAAAGTGAATAAATCTTCATTGTTTCTTTCATTGAATTTTTTACACAAAAGTTGTTAGTTCATTGCCTCTGACTCTTCCAAGCATTCATACACTTACCCATTGAGATTATTCACCCATCACATGATCAACACATCACCTCATGAAGTCCTTGTTCTCTTTTTATTTGGAATATTTTCTCTACTATACCAACATCCATCACTTTCTTCTTTGTAATCATGCTTTGTACCCATTATTGCTTAGTTTCTTTTCTTTGTATTCAAGGGTTAAGAAAATAACCTTAGCTTCCTATGCATAATGGTGTCATTCTTTACCTGTTGGCTTTTTCTGTGCTTCTTATATTTGCATTGTTACTTGGTTATACACAATAACCAACTACAAAGGTTATGACTCTCACAACTCTTCTCTACATGTTGGTATCTTCCATACCCTTGCTAAATATTCTCTTGTAGCATAGAATATTCAAATTCAATAACCAAGAGATCTTATGTCTCTTATACCTATCACCACTTATTTTATTCATATGGTATCCAACTAAACAGCTAGGTCCTTCCTTTTCTCTTCTTATATAATATAAATTTCACTTATTAATTACACTAAATATATTGTATGTACAATTCTTATTCAAGACACTGGCTTCTTGGCCCCTTCTTTCTTCTTGATTGATCCAAAAATCAAATTTGCAAAATGCCTTAACAATCTCCATTCATGGAATACATCTATATTGATATTAACATTGCAGTAATAGCATAAATTGATTATCATTGATCATCCTTGATCAATGGTCCAATCTTTCCACCTACTATTAAATAACCATTTTCATTGTTGTTCTTTTGCACCTCAAAATGTTCCTCCTCGCCATTGCATAGGAACCATCATGAAGTATTTGCAGCCTTCCTTACTCACCTTTCACATATTGCATGCACCTCTATCATCCTAAACTATTTTTCCAAACACAAAATTTATTTGGAAGTCTTCCACATTTAACAATTTCATTGTTCACTCAAGTCCAAAGGTCACATTCCTGCAAATTTTTTAAACAACCAGATGCATCTCTTGAAAAATTAAACATTCTATCATGTTTTCATCTAAATTACCTTTCCAATGGTTGACTCATGCTCCAGTCTGAGCTCAAAGATAAAAAATTATAACTCACGGAAATCAATGTTTTTTCCCATTTTCTAGACTTTTCTCACTAGCATAATCAAGGTCGGAGACCAACTTCTTCCATGTGTAAAAGAAAATCTATTGAGAACCAAGAAAAATTTAGTATTAGGCACAAATAATAATTATGATTGTGAGTACTCATAAACTTTTAGATTAGCATTATGATCCTCCAATGTCTTTCTACATCAATCTGAATTGTCAACTTTGCCTTTTTTGCACTTTATTCAGACAAATGTTTTGGCCAAAACTATTATCTTTCAAACATAGAAAAATTGGAAAAAAAATCAATAAAACAAATTTGTTTGGATTATTGAGGACATCAAATGTCAACTAGGAAAACCTCTAGATTGGTGATCTTGAGTCCCTTTTCTTCCACTGAAGATTTCAAAAATCACTAAAACGTCTCCTCAAATAGTAGATTTTGGCCTATTTTTGCATCTCCACTCCAAACCCTTTGAAATTTGGCCAAATTATCCATTGGGTTTATTCATGTTTTCCCATGTTCCTTATTGTCAAAATTTCACTATCAAAAGGGATACTAGGAATGAGTACCACCCTATCCTTTGAACTCCACTAATTTGTATTTTCTAGAATTATGGAGCTCAAAAATCCAATGACCCTTACTAGCACATTTATAGTCCCCGTCATTGCGGACTTGTTAGTTGTGGATCCTAATTATCTTCCTGATTCATAGAAATTTGTTTTTCAGCTGTGTTTATACCCCATGAAGACTTTACACCCTGGAAGAATGTACACTCCTCCACGCGGGGGAGTGCAAGGGGGGCTTGCCCCTCCTGCAGGGTTTGGGGGAAAGCGGGCCCTTGGCGTGGGTTCGGAGGAGAGTATTCCCCAATGGGGGTTCGGGGGCAAAGCCCCCAAAGGAAAATTTTCCTTGTAAATGTATATTGTAATTTCATAGTAAATCTGGACCGTTCATTATAAGGTCGCAGATCTAACGGTAGAAGTTATGTTAGGGTTTTTTTCCCTAGAAGGAAACCCTATTTTATGAGGGAAATGTATTGTGTCTATGTATCATTGTGAATATTGTATTCTGAGAGAGGAGACTATGAGAGAAAGAAGAGGAAGTTATAGCGGGTGTGTTGTAGGTTGTATCCCTTCATTTGTTGGATAATAATAAAGGAAGGACCTGAAAATTTCTCTAGTGGACGTAGGCCACACTGGTTGAACCATGTATATATGTGTCTCTATTGTATTCTGTATCTTTTGTGTTTTATTTCCTCATTTGTTTTATTTTATTGCTCCGCGATCCTGTTTTTTCTAACAGGACTTACACCTAAAATTTCACTATATTTTATTTTGCTGACATGGAATCCTTACTAATGTAGGATGACACAAGGCTAACAATATGACACTAGTGCCCACATGTCAAACTCTAACATTGCCATGTAATCCCCCTTGCCTCCTTACCTACCATGTCATATCTTTGTGGCCACCTTTACCTTTTCCCACTTTACTTTATAATGAATATTTATTATTATATTTTCTTTATTATGGGCCATAAATATTTTCTATTCTTATCTAACACTTGACATGATCTCATCGATTGATGTGATGGGGTGGGGTCCCATCTCTAACATCCATTTTCTAATGCACATGTTTACGCGCCCACGATCTAGATCAACAACTCAGATCAGTTACATAGCATGAACTTTTCGATGTTTAACATTGCCCTTTGCCTCAATAATTCCACAACCACACTTTACATGTAGTTCTTTCCTAACGATTGTGGGGGTTGAAGTGTTTCTTCCAAAACCGCTTCATATGCCTCCGCAATCCGCTTACCACCATAGGTTCTATCGGACACATGGCACCCATCTGTCAATTGTGGAGGTTGAACTTGCAGGTCGTGAACATGACCCTTTCCCTTCATAAACCACTTACCACCTAGGGGACATGTGTCACTCCAACAACGATTGCAGAGGGATTTCGACCATTTGAAATATTGCTCCTCCTCCCTCCACAACTACTTACCATTGTTTTCCGACCAAATAGTCATTCTAGACATGGACCTTGCCTCGTGGCTACCACCTATGCACTAGGACTCCATGTGGCATAGCCTAACACCTCAATGTCACCTTGTTGGTACACATTACATCTATGAGGTTCACATCAAATGTGTGGGTCCTCATTATTTTTAGGCATTTTTCTCTAGTAATTCAAATATCTATTTACTTATATATATTTCTCTCAATAACTCATGGCCACCATAAATTTCATCCTTGGCTCCACCAATTTGACCCCCAATCAAATCCTTTACTCCTATGAGGGGATTTGATTTTGTTGTTTGCCAAATTCAATACCATTGGGCCAATTAACCTCTAGATTTCATTCAGAAATGGGGATTTTCATCAAATTTTTAGTCTTTCCCCAAAATTTTACACATGCCAAACTTTGTGTTTAAAAATGAATCCATATAACTTCCATGTCCACCATATCCTCTATGAAGACATTATACATGCATTTCAAAGCCATGAAAATTGAATTACAACTTTCTATACCTTCCTTTTTTTACATTTGTCAATTATATAGCTTGCAAACTACAATTCTTCTTCCTATTTCCACAAAACTAACTCTATATCACATTAATTCACTCATTCTTTCTTGTACAACCATTTTCACAATACTCAACCTAAAATTTGAATCAATTTCTCTAATGTTTGCAGGATTTGGGAAAAAAATCCCAAATTATTCTCCTTGAGACATTTTGTCAAACACTTAATTTTCAAACCGCATTGTTCTCAATTTCCATTAAGATATTTTGTTAAACACTTTACAAGTAACCTTCAATTTATTCATACATAGTTTCATTTTTGGTTCATACAACCCTAGTGTTGTAACTAGTATCTACGTTACAATATTGTAACATACCCAGTACCCTTTGTAACTATTGAGGCTACGAGGTACCTCTTGGAACCACCAATTTTCACCCATAATTATTTCTCTAATACCTTTCATCATTGTCTTGCTATTAATTACTTAGTGCATGTAGGCATAACAATGCAGGCTTATGCAATATAATTAAATCATTGATAGTTATAGGTGAAATCTTAACATGATAAAAAAAAATGGAACAAGCTGGAAAATAATTAAGTTCATAATATAAACAACATTAATTGAACATATTCACAAATAAACCATAAGCTCTTATCGTTTTTGGAAACAACCACCCACTGGTTGAAAAAGAAGGGTGTTCCACCCAAATTTTCGCCCTTGACCAAGTTTTGGAGATCCTTGGTCATGTTTGACCTCTTTTGGGACTTCGATAGGTTGGTCGAAGACGGAGCACAAGTTGAAGCAGAGATCGCGGGATCTCGGCCCCTTTTTAGGGCAACTTTTGGGATTAGGGTTTATGTAACGGGTATGGGATGTTGGCCCATGGGTTTACCCATGTTTAGGCCCATTTTGTAATATATAAATAGAAAGATGGGCGATGTAAGTAGGCAATGCTAAGGGTAATGAGGCCAATGTGCTAAGTGTGAATAGTTGTGGATGCTTTGTGTGTGCTATGTGTTAAGAACTTGCAGATCTAAGTGCAAGTGATTGTAAGAAGCTTATGTATAGAGAGTAAGAAGGCTTTGTGCTTAAACCTAGCTTGGGGAAGGAGGATCTGGCAAGGTGCGCGCAGATCTCCTGTCATATGCAGAGTGGGTTTTGAGGCTTTGTGCATGTAAGGAGATTGACAGAAGATAATAAAGAATACGAAGAGTTGGTGGACGTAGCCCCACACTGGGGTGAACCACGTATATCCTGTGTTATGGTTACTTTGTGCATTATGTTGTATGTCAGTGATGTGATTTATGCTTAGTGTCGAAATATTTATGTATGATGCATCTGGTATAATAGCTTAGTGCTTGGTAAGGCGAATGAATGTTAGATCTAATCTATCTCTCCATGCTAAGTGCTTGAATGTGTTAGATCTTGTTGAATATTTCGTTACTCTGTAATTAGGGTTTTGATATGCGATGTGAATAAAGGTTAAATATTAATGACTCTTAACTGCTAAGTGCTTTGTTAAGGGTAGTGAAATCATAGATCTATGTCACAACCAGGTTGTAGACATTTGAGTCATGCAACCACCCCTACATCTACCTCGGGTGAGACTCCATATGCTTCACAGGTGTTGTCGAAAGGGCCGGTAGTTAGGTTTTTGTTGGTGCATTGTTGAAGAATTGAACCTTGGGTATGCCCCTGTGCCAAAAAATGGTTCCATTGTTGGGACTTGAAACTATGATTGTTGGGAACTGAAGAAAATAAATATTTGTGCGTAGATCTGTTGCTTTAGTGCGCAGTATTCTACTTGACTTGTGAATCTCTATACTGAGAAGAGAAGTCTAATCTAAAGAAAAGAGGTAATATATTGAAGCTTTGTGCTCTGAGAAAGGTAAGATAAGTGAAATTTTTTGTTTCGAAAGAATGGATCTCGGTATGTTTGATAAAAAAATTCCTAATCTGAAAACTAGGACACAGTTAGATGAAAGAAGATTTGATATGAATAGATCTGATAGAAATAATGAAATGTATGTTATCCCTATGCATAGAAAGAATGTTTGGACTAACAAATGGATGTAGGATCCTAGAAATAATTTTTTGTAGGTTATTTACTGTGATCCCAGTACGTAGTACAGGAAGGGTTGGGGATCATTTAAGAGAAAGAGAGGATTAACCATTTGTTACAGTTGTAGAAGACCGGGACATATTGCTAAGGAATGCCCTAGTAGAAGACCTAGTTGTCTTTGTTGTAAAGCTATGGACCATGAAGTTTTGGATTGTCCTAGAATGATTGCTAAAGTTGAAAAGATGAATATGAAACAAGAAAATGATGAGACAAGCCAAGAGGATATGATGGAACCCTAGAAAGAATCAAAGATTGTATTACTACAAATGAAAGAAACTTTGAATGATCACAGAAATATCAACTTATCAAAGGTCTTAAAAGAGAAAGAGTACATAGAAACAAGAATAGGAGACTTTGACATAGACTGTGTCCTGGATGAGAAAACACGGGTGAATATCATGACAGAAAGAACTTGGGAAATTTTGGGAAAGCCTGCTATGGTTCCTTCATTAGGAGGAATAGGATTATTTAGAAGAAAGTTGATAACCCTATGTGGAAGACTTACCCAGATATATATGAGTGCTCATGGCACTTCGACATAAGAAGAATTTGAGATCGTTAAGTTTGTTGAGAATAGTGCCCCATTTGCTATCTTACCAAGAAAACCCTGGATTGAGAAAGATTAGATACGAAGGAAACGAGAAGAGGAGGATCTAGAATAGAAAAATCAAGAACTAAGAGACTTCATGGCTAGGAGAATAGCACACTTATTGTAAGAACAAGAGAACCAATCGAAGCTACTAAAGACCAAAGATATGGATGTCGAAGTTGAAAGGACACAGGAAGACTAGAGACACCTGTTTGTACAAGAGAGTAGAGCACCTACCCCAGAAAGAGAAGAAGTATTACCCTTGAATCCTATGAAATACCATCCACAGTGTGAATTTATCATGCCAAGAGGAGATAAGAACGATAATGGAAAGAGGAAACCAGTGATTCAGATCACAGGAAAGAAGGCCAGAAAGCTCAGTAAGAAGAGGGAAAAGTTAGAAAAATTGCAAGAAGTTCCAAAGAATACTTCGCAGAAGAAAGGTTTCCAAAACTCGAACTTCGTCGGAATATCAGTATAGCACAGAATGGCACTTCGCCATGACGAATAAATATGACTGTTGGAGGCAATATGATTGTCTGATCGACGCTCCCGAATGGTTAGGAAAGCAGTTATGGCCTAAAAGTTCACCATTAGACCATTGGGACCATGCCATAAGGGATGGAATTGCATTGAATAAGGATTTGTGACCTGTTGAAAGAAACAGTTACGACAATCTCTATTTATCCCGTCGAGCGTTGCATCAAGAACACTTTTTCCAATTGTGATTATCCAAGCCCACAGAGAACTAGTTGATTTCGCGCAGTGATCATTGAGACCTTGCTATCCATTATGTTACAGTGAGTATTGTTCACTGACCTGAGATATCGGATCTCGAGTGTGCATGTTGGACGAAATCAACGCAGTAGAAAAAGGCGTCGAAGAGATTCTAATAGACCTCATGGCCGAGAAGGTGATGTCCACAGGAATCCAAGCCTCATCGACATGAGGAGTGCAAGCCTCCTCATCGACTGCTCATGGATCTAGATCATCCCTAGCTGGGACTGAGAAAAGAACCAAGCATCGAGATGACTTGGCGAATGCGAAGTTAATCCCATCTATCCTTCCCGACTACATCCCACCCCTAGTCGGTGTGGTGAGTTGTGGTAGTGTCCTGAGGGACTTCGACTACACATTCATCACTATGTACCTTCCGAAGGGAATACAAGCAGTCAGACCGCAGTTGGAGAGGATTCCAACCTTGAAGATCAGTGACTATAACCTAGGAGGTTGCAAGAGCTATGGCATGTTTGCACCTCACAAATACTTGACCAAGATGAAGGGGAAGAAGTTGAAGATCATCCCCCATCCATGGACTATGGACATCATGAGGTCCACTATCTTGAACGTGATGAAGATACCACATTTTGGAAGGCACCAGGAGGTTAACGTGTGCGTTAAGCTCCTACTGTCATGCTTCCATGGAGGGTATCTATAGTTAGACAGACGCATCACCATCGATCCAGGATTGATCCATATGATCACCAGATTGAGTATGCAAGGACTAGACCCGCAAGACTTTTATCCAGGGAAGGTTGCAGACCGCGCCCTGTCATAGAGGATTAAAGACACCTATGGTGATGTAGAGAAAGGGACGCGAGGCTACAAGGTAGCCTCCATTCAGAATGGTGCAGTTTGTCTTGCTTGCTAGTTGATTGTTGGTAAGCTAGTAAGAAAGAACAGACCCACGTTGGTCACAGGTTTTGTCGTTGACCTCGCAGGAAAATGCATGGAAGGACTACAGATGAACTGGGCCAGTTACCTAGTCAATCAGTTAGAACTGGATTGTCGTGAAGCTCAGGATCAGGGCTATGAGTTCTGTTTTAGCTTGTTGTTGATCCTCATCGTGTTTACTACTTGGGAGATGTCGGAAGGTGCGACCTTCCCTGACATTGAGTTGTTTGAGCCATTAGTTGCAAAGTTCACCACGCTTTGGTATTCGAGCGATATGGGGAAACAATGGAAGTCAAACGCAGTATTCCATACCTACTACCTGCAGCTGAAGAGGGCTATTGAGTCTTTCCCTCGTATGACATCGAATACCCTGGACAGGTCTAGACCCCTTATCAAGTTTTGTGCAGATAGGCATTTTATTTATATCACTGTGCGCGTAGACGAAAGTAAAGAAGAGCTTTAGTCCTACTACAAGCTCACAGAGGAGTACCTGGAAGAAAACACTAAGGAATGGCACGTGGAGTTCCTTATATTAGTCGACCAGGGAGCACTGTCTGATCCCAACCTCATTGGAAGTCCGGTGGTTACTCATGAAAAGTATGATGCACCCAGCAGTAGTAGGAAGAAAAAGAAGGAAGATGTTCAGGAAATACATTGCACACCAGAAGAGACTTCCTCGGATTCACCTAGCGGGGGAGGAGACGACGAAGTGGACAAAGAAGAAAAAGAAGGGGAAGAAGACAAGCAGAAGTAGGGTGAAGTAACACCACCTAGAAACCCCCTTGAAGAGGTAGAGACATTTAAGAAAATAAAGGTTTCCCCCACGAAACCTACATCGCGGAATAAGTCCAAAGAAAGTAAGTCGAAGTTGTAGACTGTACTCGCGGTCGATGAATTCGACTTCATTATCGCAGTTGTATCAGATGCCTCGAAAGATATTTTGCAAAGAACTGAAGCCAAACAAGAAGCCATGTATGAAAGAATTGAGACAAATCTGAGAGGAGTATAGCAATCCCTTCACTCTAGCCGTGTAGTGTCCACTGTGCCCCTGCCACCAAAAGAACCAGAGTTGGGATATGAGCATGCCCAACTCCGCAGAATAGTTGATGCGACCGAAGCTTGCCTTCGTGGCGTGCAAGAAGAAAAAGAACAGGCCTCAGTGGCCATAAAGCAAGCATAAGAGGAAATCATAGAGCAACGTCGAGTTGCGTAGCAAGAGAAGGACGACCTCCAAACCAAGTTCGAAGAAAATAAAGTGCAAATCCAGCAGGAGAAAGAATAGATGCTCGCAAAGCGGGTCAGAGTTAAATAAGTAATCAACAGAGCACTTCGCTTTGTGACAGACTTAGATCAAATGGAGGAAGACCCACTGGAGAATCAAGTGATGAAGCTTGTTGAATCCATTCAACATCTTCAACAGAGAGTCGCAGAACTAGAGCTACAAACACCGCCAAGCACTCTGCAGGAAGTGCGAGACCATAGAGAAGCAACTGCTTGGAGCGTAGTTGAAAGAATCAAAGCATTAGTCGTGGAATGTAAACAACTAAGCAGTCGCAGAGCGCAAACTTATGAATGCCTTACTGAGGACCCTGAACTGAAGACACTGGAATCATAGCTCCAGAAAGAAAAGCAGCAAGCAGCAGCAATTCAAGCGCAGTTAAAACTCTTGTTAGCAGTTGAGAGGATGAAAATATCACAAGAACAACACATGGCTCAACAACAGGTCCATGTCATACAAAGCAAAGTCATGGAAATGACTCAGAAGCTCCATCCAGTCTAAGATGCAGATTGCCTACTTTTTTAGGAGATTGAAGGTCGAGGAGCAGAGCTAGAACAAGTAGTCACTTCAGAAGAACATTGCTTAGAAGGACCTATGAACGAGGCAGTTATTCAAGAGTTCATCGAGCAGGAGGCCTTGGTGCAGCAACAAGTTGAAGCAGCTCGAGCCAAGATCGAGGATTTTGAGGCAGAGTTACCCAGACCAGAGTGACTCAGGATGAGTCACAGGTGAGTGTTGGGAGCATGTTGTCCCTTGACCAAGTTTTGGAGATCCTTGGTCATGTTTGACCTCTTTTGGGACTTCGACAGGCTAGTTGAAGGCGGAGCGCAAGTTGAAGTAGGAATCACGGGATCTCGGCCCCTTTTTAGGATAGCATTTGGGATTATGGTTTATGTAACGGGTATGGGATGTCGACCCATGGGCTTACCCATGTTTAGGCCCATTTTGTAATATATAAATAGAAATATAAGCGATGTAAGTAGGCGGTGCTAAGGGTAATTAGGCCAATGTGCTAAGTGTGAATAGTTGTGGATGCTTTGTGTGTGCTATGTGTTAAAAAATTGCAGAGTTAAGTGCAAGTGATTGTAAGAATCTTGTGTATAGACAGTAACAAGGCTTTGTGCTTAAACCTAGCTCGGGGAAGGAGGATCTGGCGAGGTGCACACAAATCTCTTGTCCTATGCGGAGTGGGTTCTAAGGCTTTGTGCATGTAAGGAGATTGACAGAAGATAATAAAGAAGACGAAGAGTTGGTGGACGTAGCCCCACACTGGGGTGAACCACGTATATCATGTGTTATGGTTTCTTTGTGCATTATGTTGTATGTTAGTGATGTGATTTATGCTTAGTTTCGATATCTTTATGTATGATGCATCTGGTATAATAGCTTAATGCTTGGTAAGGTGAATGAATGTTAGATCTGATCTATCTCTCCATGCTAAGTGCTTGAATGTGTTAGATCTTGTTGAATATTACGTTGCTCTGTAATTAGGGTTTTGATCTATGATGTGAATAAAGGTTAAATATTGATGATTGTTAACTATTAAGTGCTTTGTTAAGAGTAGTGAAATCACAGATCTGTGTCCCAGCTAGGTTGCAGACATTTGAGTCCTGCAACCACCCCTCCCTCTACCTCGAGTGAGACTTCATCTGCTTCGCAGGTGTTGCCCAAAGGGCCGGTAGTTAGGGTTTTGTTGGTGCATTGTTGAAGAGTTGAACCCTGGGTCTGCGCTTGTGCCAACACCAACCATAGGCGCTCTATTTCACTTAATATCTCTACAAAAGAGGCCACACCCGAGTTAAGGTTATGAATCCACAATGGAGAATCTACATATGGCTAGCTCTAGCTCTCTTCAAAAAGCCCAATTCCTAAAATTTATAATATGTAAACTCTTACAACTATCCCAATCCACTAGCCCTCTTTCCCCATCAACCTACATAACCCAAGGAATATCCCTTTCTATGATACATAGTTTGTCGGGCTATCCCACTTCCCTTCAGGGCTCCAGCACAGATCAGACAGGAAATACCACTGTTAAGGACTCTAGGGATTCTCAATGGTAAACAATTTTTTTTTCAAATACAACAATTGACCATACACATAGTCATAACTCTTCATAGTTTCAGGGTAGCCATTTTCCATATTTTATTACAGTCATACTATGGCATCTTAAGTTCTTTGAAAAATCCTCCAAAATAATGGACATAAATCCCCTTTGCATGCCCAAATTCACAAGATATATTTGCACATCGATGATACACCACATGTCTTCTACATGTTTCTCTCCTTTGGCAACTAATCCTAAAGTTGAGAACTTACGATAACAATAAATCCAAGGTCAATTATACGATAAAAATAAAATAACATTATTATTTCTTTGGCCCCCTTGTGCCCCTTAAGCACCCTTTCATTCCCCTCTTGTGGAATCATAGCTCCCCATTCGTTTGTCCTTCTCCTTCTACAACCTATATTGTATTTTTATTATCATTCAATGTACAATTACATATAACAATTATTTGGGTTTTATCCATTCATCATGTACACATATACATTACTATTTTAGGCGATCAAAACTCGGGATGTACAAAAGGCATGAGAGGCATGTTGATTATTGACTCACTAGCATTCTATCACTTTTCATCCATTTATTTTTCTTTTGCTCAAAGATGTGAACAAGAATACAAATTATGGATTTCAATGAATTATGTGAATCAACTTAAAGACATGGCACCCATGATACAAATGCCAAGCCCAAGGGTCAAGAGTTTCAAACCCATAAAAGCTTGAAAGCACAAAAACAACAACTAAGATTCTAAAACCTTCTAAGTCATAAAAGATTGAACTCAAAGGGAAAACTAAAAAAAAAAAATAGAAGATTTTACAATTTGCCCAGAAAATGAAGCCAATTTCCATATGATTATAAGGAAAATCCATTTCTCACCTAATTTGCACATATATCTATCATCCATCACCCCCCTCCTCCTCCTCACCCACTACCTCCCTCCAATAAACAAAATTATGAGCCAAGGTTTCATTGAAAATCCCTCAACCACACTATAGATGCTAACATTGCTTCCTTGTGGATGGCATAGAAAAAACATGGTAAATAGTGTTTCCTTATAAATAACACAACAAATGCATAGTATAAGGCCAAGATTTGACGGATGGATAATCAAGATGAATTGGGGTATAACTCATTTGCTTGTGTTGTTCCCAAGCACCATCAAATCGCAGTTTCAAAACATTAATAGATCTAGCAAGTCAAGGATGGCATGTGCAATGTGTATGGGCAAGCACCACAATGATATTGAAAACATGTGCGTTCATGCAACATAAGGGCCTTAGAGAAGGATGGAAGTCCGGCTAAATAAGAGAGATAGAGAATGCAAGCTAAACTAACAAAAATCGATAATGGATATATTCATGGACAAATATTATTATATAAATACATGTAATGTAATTAGACTCTTTCTCATATCTTTTATGTTCAAATAATTAATGTTTTATTCTTAATTTTATGATCTTTGAAATTAAAAAACATGTTTAATTCAATAATAATAAAAATTAAATTAAATATAAAATTTACAAGCATGTGAAATTCAATAATAATATTTCTGACTTTTGTGAAAAAAATAATTTTACACATAGGACCTTTGGATTCCATCCACTCTTTCTCACAAACACATAAATGTGTGTAAGCTAATGACATAATAATTCTAATTATATAATCCGCATACATAAACCTAGCATGAGTTGTTAGGCATCTTCATCTCCATCCAAAGAGAATTCATCAAGTTTATGAGGATCGAAGTGCTTTTTCGGAATTCATCAAGTTTATGAGGATCGAAGTGCTTTTTCGTTATGTCTTTAGGTATGGAAGTAGTTTTTTTCTTATGTCTAAAAACAAATGGAATACATATCATGCAACTCCATCCCTAATGAAATAAAAAAAAAAAAAAAATAATGGATGCTGAAAAAAACTAACATGAATTTACCCAAGTAAATACCCAAGTAAAGCATGGTCATGGTGGTGAAAATCCAATTGTAGAGTTAAGAAACTCAAAGTACTTCTGATGAGAGGTTCAGAAAGAGAAAGTAAACAATCAAAAAAATCTAGGCTAAGTGTAATATAGATAATGGGGTTATCTTTTCATATAATTTTTGCTCACAAATAACAGAACAGAACAGAACACGTCTTAAAAGGACAAAACTAATCGCGCCAGGTAGGGGTCGAACCTACGACTTTCTGCTTAGGAAACAGACGCTCTATCCACTGAGCTACAGGCGCCAACTACGTTGATTTATTGGAACACAATTTATTTGTACTTTATTTTTTTACATTTTAATGTATGTTCTAAAATTTTATAACACAATAGTTGTTTAGAATTAGCAACATAAGTATTGCTATCGGTGTTCCTTAATTATTTTAACATGTCAGATATTTATTTTTTTACCTAATGTTATATTGGAACATCATTTACCTTTCTCTAGTGATTGCTTTAACGGTAATCATATGTGCAAACTTAATTAATAACAAATGGGATGAGTAGCAAAGTTACTCTGTACCAGGTAAAAGATAAAATATAATTCAATACTAAGTAAAAGGTAAATAAAAAAATGATATTTTCATATGAAAGTATTATATGGGTTAAGTAAAAGGTAAATAAGAAAATGATATTTTCGTATGAAAGTATTATATGTTGTTTTGATATTCAAGGGATTAATTATGATAAAATAATAGGTAAATTTATAATTTTAGAAATTTGTAAAATGCAATTTCTTATTATGATGAAGATTTGAGTTTTAGGAATTCATGGGAAGCAATGAGAGTGTTTCTTGAGCGGCAAGAGAGATCAAAGGTCAATTTCATATAATGGAAATGTATAAAAGCACTAACAAGAGAGATTAAAGGTTAATTTCATTCAGTAATAAAAGTTTACTATTATCATGAAATGACCCTAAGACAATGATCGAAAATATTGAGAATCTAAGTGGAACTCCAATTAGTGATGGAAGCAATTTGATAAAAAGTTTCACGTCAAAAAATTCGAAGAATAAATTATTGACTTTAGTTCTAGGTCAACTTTCGATTGAGGAATACGATGGGATCACATGTGAGTCTAGATTGTCAATATGATTATGTTTATACTATTTTGCCATGATATATTTGGTCACTATTTTGGATGTATCATGTTAAATTTGATATTTTATTACATATACATATTTGGATTACTATATGTCAGTCATGGATTATGTGGGGACTTTGGGGATTGAGGTTTAGTAACCGAAACTTTTTGGGATTTTTTGGGTAGTTTTTACAATACTTTTTTGTATTATAAAACATACATAGTAGTAAGATTCGGATGTATTGGTCTTTGGTGTACGAAAATTCTCATAGAATTTAAAATTCAACATAGTAAAAATACAATATATCTAAATGTTTAAAGTTCATGTTATAGTTTAATCGTTAACAATACAAAAGTGTGTGGGCACTGGTTCTATATTTAGAATATATGGGCAAGGTAATGACAGGTGACAGGAATGGATCCAGGTGTGAATGATGCAGATGCACTTGCACCATGCCCATTGATGTTTATTTAATGGATTGACTCATGAAATAATGTCTATGATCATTTTCACATTAGTCTGAAAAGATCTAAATGCAGAACCTAGCATGTCAGTAAGGTCAAAGAGGCATGTCAAGATCTTTGTGTGCAAAGCCCCTACTCATAGTGAAATTGTGGTAGTCACATCAAGAAGTGAGATCAAAGTGGTGTGTCAGGATCCCATTCATCAATTAGCATTATTCTTATTTTCTATACATGCCCAGAGGAGAGTTTCGGGTAACTCAAAGACAAATATATCAACAATATAGGTTGTGAAGGCAAAGGAAGCTAGAAAGGCATCCGAGCCAATTTGATATCATGTTCCCATACATAGTGGATATAGATTCTCTAACTTTAACAATTTAACCATGAAATTATTCTCGTGCTATAGTTTAACTTTTAAGAATTCAACTATATTCATTAATTGTTAATATAAGAGTGGAATTAGAATAAACAACATAGCCAATGATAACTCATATTATCTTTAACTTTAGCATCACAAGACAATGGCCACATTCATGAATCTTCAACCCATATGTTTTTTGATATAAATAAATGTAAACTCCAATGGCATAAGAGAGAATGATTTTGCAAAGCAACACAAAGTACAGATTGGATGCACAAATGCATGTTACTTAAATAATGAGGGGGGGTAGGGGGCATTAATAGAGAAAATATATATTTAAAATTTTTGTAATGGATCTTATTCAAAAATTTGAATAAGTTTATGTATATTTTTAAATTTTCTAAAATTTAAAACATGCATATGTTTGTACTTATGAGATGTCTACTTCCATGTTTTAGTGGTACTAGATTTTTTCATTAAATATTTTTGTCGTACCAAATCGTATTCATACTCTAATATTGTTACTATGCAAAAATATATATATACATCATACCAACTAACACTTAACACCTGAAGAATGTATTTTATATTGTGTTTTGGATTACAAAATACTATTTTTTTCATAGAAAAAATAAAAAAACTAACACTTAATCAATAATAATTATGTTATTGATGATGGGTGTTCTATATGCACTAAAAACCCTCAATTAAATTGTCAACCCGAGGTAAGTAAACTTAGAGTTGTAGCACTATATGTGCCAAGGCAGAAAGGCTAGAGGTAGTATAGTCTAACTAAGGAAATGGGCTATCTAAGGGCTATTCTACTCAAGCAAAGACTATTAATGATCAAACCCTATCAAGGAACTTAAATTATTTATCCTAAGTAACTTTTGAACAATGCATCGATGGATAGTCCTAAGAAAGCAAATGAAAACCCTACTTTAAGCAAGTTAACTTAATCATTACAATAAGCAAAAGAAAACTATCTATTTAATCTATTAATGAGCAATAACAACAGCAGACTAATCTAATTAATCTATTCAAATTCAATGAACAACAACAAGTAAGCAAATGAACAAACAAGCAACTATCCTATAAAAACAAGTAAACAAGCAAGCAATTACGCTATTCAAACTAACCTATGGAAACATATGCAACAAGTAAACTAATAAGCAATGAAATAACTAACCTATGAAAACTTCTACAGCAAGTAAACTAATCAAAATTACTCAACAAGTAACTAATCAAACTAATAAGCAAGTGAACTCCATTCTTAAGTTAAACTTCATAATTACTTCTAATTTACGAAAGGAAATCTCAATCTACTAAATTCAAAGCATCGTGACAATAAAAGTAATCAACAACTACTCTTTAATCTACAATAAGAAACTATTCTTTAATCTACCAAAGCAAGAAGACTATCCTCTAATCTATAAAAGCAAGAAAACTTCAAATATAGTGTTGATGGTTATGTCTTCGGTGTCTTATAATATCACGATGGCATTTAACAATTAATGATAACTCAAGAGGGATAAACTCAATATTAACTTCTATAGCAAAGTGAAAGGTGTGAATCAGACAATCTAATGAGAACTTAGCCATTATAGAAGAAACATCAACTACCCTGCAAATCCATGTGATTCTTCAATTTATGCACTAATCAGCAACAATATGAAAACACTATTCTATTTAATTCAATTGCATTCTATGCTAATGTAAGCAAATTCATACTACTAGAGATTCATAACTAAAAACTAAACTCAATAATCAAACTTCGAATTAAAATTGCAACCTAGATCTATAATGGAAATTGCATAAAGTAAATTAAACTAATCATATTTTAACAAATTAAATTGCAAAGGGAAATACTTATAAAACATAAATCAAATCCTATTTCTATTTCAGCATATAACAAGATAAGCAAACTAAGAACTAACTGAGCAAACTAGATAAGAAAATTCAAAGCTAACAACTAATCATCCATCGAAACCTTGACAAATAAACCATTAACTAAATACTTTGTTTTAAATTCTATTTCAGCATATAGAAATTATAACTATCATCTAATTACACACAGGGGTTAGTATCTAAGCTTGCAAGCTAGTTCCTATAAATTAAAAATTCATTGCATATTAACACTAGCCTTCATAAGTATCCTGCAAAAATAAACTGAAGAAATTAAACTATGAACAGTAATTATACAGTAAGTAAATAATAAAAACTCATGTACAGGAAATAAAAGAAATGACAACTACACTACGTGAATTCACAAGCTAATTGACTGAATATTCACCCAGACCACTGGTGGGCCCCCCAACAGGTCGTGGCTACTCCTCAATCATGAATCACGAGCTCAAGCAACACGATTTCAACATTTAAAATTAAAAACACAGTTTTAGAGAAAATGTCTTGAAAATGGAAAAACAGAGCTTAATTATCCTTTGCTCTCCTAACTTATTTGTCTGACCACTGATGTGGTATTTATAGAGTTTACAAGTTGAGAGGTCGACCACTGGAAGGGTTGACCTCCTCTAAAAACAGTAAATTACAATTAATGTGTCTTAATCGTCGGTGGCTTCTAGAAACAAGGTGAGCCAATAAAATCCCAGCATAACAACCCAATCCAAGTTGTCAGAAGCTCAGTAGTTGGAGGCCACGAGCACAAGAAAAACCCATGTCTCTGATTCGCCCATCGTTGGCCAACAATATGATAACCGCCAACTCGCCCACAGTTTTAGTGCAGGACGGAGTGTCGGATGGAGTATCGGGTGCAGTGTCGGATGGAGTATCGGATGGAGTGTCGGATGCAAAAACGACCTGCGATTTTGCCCTGTGACAAACAGATCACAAATTAGTTTCCTGGAATCATTAAAACATGTTGAATTATACTTAAAACCATCATAAAACATCAATCATACATACCTGGTATGAGCTACGACAATTTAATACAAAAACCCTTCAAAACTTTTCAAAATAGGAAAATGTACATACAATATTGGCCAAAAGGGATCTAATCATCATTAAATTAACCATATCGCGGGCCCAACAATTGATTATATGTTAATTGAATGTATTGTCATAATAATAATACAAAATAATTATATAATACATTAACAATTATATTTTATAATACAACAATAATTAACTATATCATTTAATCATAATTATATTGTGTTATATCGGTTGAATTGTGGTCTAGCGGTTAATCAGTGGGAGTTTTTCATCATTGGCCCAGGTTCGATTCCGAGTTGGGAATCCTCAAAGCGACATCTACCAGGAGTGATTTTCTAAGTCCCTGACTCTGGCCAAAAAATAAGGGGTGTTCTTGTAAAAATTAAAAAAAAAACAATAATAATCATTATATTGTGTTGTAATAATTATCACAGATTCAAATCCAGAGGGAGGTAGGGTATGTGCACCTCCGTAAACTTTAGCAGTAAAATCCTTATGTGGAGGGGGTCCCTTGTCCCATAAACAAGGGGCTCTCATACACCAATTTGGTGTTTGGCTTGGTCGTGGCCTTAAAATTAGATTATTATTATTATTAGTATTATTAGCTTGGTCCTGACTCTCTTGATTGGCCGACGATTTATTGTGCTTACCATCCATGAATCATGGGGAAGTATTCAAAGGGTTTTCCACGAGTACATTTCCTCATAAAAAAATTATAATTTATATTATAGTTGACATTATAATTATTATATATTTTTAATTTATTAATATAATAAAATTATTTTGATTTTAGATATATATTATGAGTATATTATAGTCTTTTATATGTGTTGCATGATATATAGTTGGTAATAATTATATTATTTATAAATATTAAAATATTATAGACTAAAATATAATATATTATTAGTAATAATAGTTAATGTTTGGGGTGGCAGGTGTGGGAGGGGTGTTTTCAACCCAGGAGGGAAATTGGACTTCGCTTTCGCTTGGAGCATAGGTCATTCCTCAAACAATCAAGAAGAAACATATGCACTTCTTCAAGGTCTAATCTTAGCCAAAGGTAGAGGCATATGCAATCTCACAGTGATAGGAGATTCTAAACTCATCATATCTTATGCAAGGAACAATTATCTACCAAAGAATCTTCATCTTCGATCCATTATAACTAGAATCCAATCAGAAATCAAGACCCTCGGGACCATTGAATTCTTCCATGTCTTGAGAGTGAACAATCAGGATGTTGATAGTCAAGCCAATCTCACCACCTGACAACCTGAGGGAACTCTGATTGTAAATGGACTTCATCATAGCATAGTTATCCCATGATCAGTTGTATGCTCACCTCAATTTTCACTAGGAAATGAAATCAAAGGATCTTAGATTCTAAAAAGTGCATAATATCCATCATATTAATCAGAAAAATGTGGGAAAAGTTTCATAAGGGGTCTCCCCCCCTCTCTCAATCCCTCATTTAATATGGGATTATGTCCCATCATTCCATGTCACTAGGGGTTGTCATCTCATTGTTTCCCTTTGGGCATGTGGATGACATGCACCCCCATGCCAAGGAGGATCCTTCCCTCAAATATCTTGTCACTTCCCTCTGTGTTGTGAGATGAACCAATTTGTATCCCCTGCGACGATATCCATGATGATGATTGTAGGAAGTGGAGTTACGGACTTAAGGACGATGACATTGTGTGAGAACTTAAGTGTTGAAGTCGATGACGATGAGATGGCGGCCAAGTTTGTTCATCATATTTGTTGCATTCACTGCATGGTTTGAATTCTACTTCATTCCCACTCTAGTGTTCTAGTGCTCATTTGTGAATCTCCCCTTGCCTTTTCATTCTGCTCTCAGACTTCAGAAATTATCAATATTTTCCAATGGTGTCCAAAAACTCCCATTGGACACTCAAGGTGGCGCAATTGGGAATGGATTTGGCTAATTCAAGAAATTCAATCCTTGAACTACAAATTCGATATAATGGGTTGTCTACTCATCTTGTCACGGTTATGGAGGAATCAGTGGCTCAAAAGAAAACAATATGACAACTACAAGATGCATGTAATGCACTTGGGCTCCAATTGGAAGATTTTTGGGACCGTCCACAACAAGATGCAAACTCCAGGAATTCAAAGGAGGATTCTTCACTGCCAATAGCTCTTGTCCAACTCAATCTAAACGAACCAACTGTGGGAAATGAATGATGGTACCTATAGTGTAGTAGTAGTCAATTTGTGTTAAATGTACAATTTTTGTATAATGATACTAGGCATACTTTACAAAGAGTATCCTCGACACTCTGAAATTATGTATTTAGGGAAGATTTCAAAGAATTTGACAGTCTCTTTAGTGTCCCTCTTACAGGGAATTTTGAATAGAGTAGAATCAAATCTTGATATGTTGTATCTTTTTGCATGCCTCAAGGCCCCCTTTTTTATATTAAAATTATTCCCCCTCTTCTTTTTAAAAAAAATAATAGTTAATGTTATTATATATTTTTATCTAAATAATGTAATTATTAATTATTAATCATTATATTGTATTAATAAATAATTTATATATAATGTATCAATAATATTAATATTAATTGAGTCCACAACCTAGTATGGGAGAGATGTTGTCATGTTACGTTACATAACATAATGTTACATTAAAAATTT
This sequence comes from Picea sitchensis, assembly GCA_010110895.2. NCBI lineage: Eukaryota > Viridiplantae > Streptophyta > Pinopsida > Pinales > Pinaceae > Picea > Picea sitchensis. The sequence goes on along the minus strand of SNQJ01S0010582.1, from coordinate 190,764 downwards.
ATAAATAAATTAAACAAAAANAAAAAAAAAAAAAAAAAATTGTCTCGGTTACTCTTTAAAGAATCACATGTAATTAGACTCCAATACACACACATATCAAAGAATATCAATTATCAAACCAAAATATTATTGATAATTAATTGTAATAATAATAATAATAATAATTGTTCCTTTGAAAACAATTGTTATATTCATGAGTATAGAATATACATATTCCTATCTCAAAAAGGTAGAGACCATTTCAACAAACTACTTCATAATTGTACATATTGCCTAACCGCTATTACACAAATACTTTATACTTCTATACATCATATACATCTATTTGTTTTCTTGGAGACAAAAATCATTGCATGTTGAGTGTTTTAACAAAACAAAAGAGGTCTAAAGCTAGAATTGAAATTCCATAGAATGAGTCCCTTCCCCATCCATAAATTCGTAGAACCCCATGGCTCCAAGTGGAAGGGACGGGGCCTCCTTTGACAATTCATCTACTTTGGAATTTAATTCACAAAGGATGTGACTGAAGGAGAGCCACTCAAAGGAGTTGATGGCATATTTTATATCCTGGAGAAGAGACTGGAGCCTTACATTAGACATTGTAGACTTCTGGTTGGCCCAATCAATCACAACTTTGGAATCTCCCATGACCTAGAGTTTCTTCACCTCCTTTTGTAAAGCTACTTCCAACAGAGTCCATAAGGCTATAAATTATGCCATATTGTTTGTACCAGTACCAGGAGCATAACAAATATGAACATAATGATTATGGCTCAAAAATAAGACAATGCCAACACCACATACTCGGGGGTGACCTTTGCAAGCCTCGTCGAAGAAACCCCATGGAACACCAAATTCCACGTCCAGCATGGATGGCAGCCTTGGGTTCTTAATTTTCAGTTCTGACATAAAGTCTTTGGATAACCTTAGAATAATACCCATTGTTACTTTAGGTGAATGGACATGTCCCTAAAACATATTGGAGTTTCGAGCCCACCAGATACT
>SNQJ01S0010582.1:169989-184440 GCA_010110895.2 Picea sitchensis | reverse complement strand
CTGTTCAAGTGCTATTTCTATTGCTATTTCGTATATCATTTCTGCGTATTGTGAAGATTATGCTGGATATTTCACTGTTATTCTGTTATTTCTAGCATTTCGTTTCTGTTCTGCATATTTTATATATCTGGTATCTTGCATAATCTATTTTGGACATAAAATGTTGTTCTTGTTGCTTCATCCCATAAGTGCATTGGAAGAACTTGATCGTGAATCATAGTCTTCATTGCTTCCATAATTGTTCTATTCTTTATTTTTTCTACACCATTTATTTGAGGATTATAGGGAGTGGTGAGCTCCCTCTTAATCCTGAAATCTCTGCAAAAACTTCCAAATTCATTTGAGTTTTACTCTCCTCCATTTTCTGACCTGAGTATCTTGATTTTTCTTTCAGAGAGGTTTTCTACCAAGGCTTTGAATTCCTTAAATTTTTTCGTGCTTCATCTTTTGATTTTAATAAATAAACCCAAGTCTTATGAGAGTAATCATCAATAAATGATACATAGTATGCATACCCACTTAGAGAGGTTGATGTCATTGGACCACATACATCTGAGTGGATGAGCTCCAAGATACCTTCTACTTTATTGTCACTCTTTGGGAAAGGATTCTTTATGTTCTTTCCTTGTGCACATCCCTTTCATACATATTCATGATCAACCTTAAATTTTGGTAAACCTGTAACTACCTTGCTTACATATGGTAAGGATTTGTAGTTGATGTGAGCTAGTCTTCTATGCCAAAGTTCGTAAGGACTCTCAGTGGAGTGAGTCAAGGTTGTATTTGAGTGACCTTTTAACTTGTACAAACCACCTTCTTTTGTTCTAATAACAATTTCATCTTCTATGGTTTTTCCTTTAGGCCACATAAGAAATTCACCATATATGAATGCAACCCTGAAACCTTTCTTATCTAGAGCCGAGATAGAAAGTAAGTTCTTTTTCAAACCTGGTACATAAAGTACATCCTTCATTCTCATCGAAGTCCATTAATCCAGTTTGTAGTTGGATTCTCCCATTCCTTTGATAGGGCATTGACAATCATCTCCAAGTGAAACTTTCTGGGGGAAGTCCTTTTCTATAAGACTAGAGAGAGTGTCTTTCTAACATGTCATTTTCTTAGAGGTACCACTATCTATGAGCCAAGTATCCTCTCTAGGTATCACAGATCCTGAGAAGGCAAAAAATAAAACATAATCTTCAATCTCTTCTTTAGTCAACTTCTTGGGTGGCTCATCATCTTCAACTGCATGGGTATGATGTATTTTGTTATTTCTCTTCTTGTATTCTTCCCTTCTAGCAAGAAAATTCTTAGCAATGTGTCCCATATTATCACGATGATAACATTGATAAGAGGAGAAATCTTTTTCTTTTCTTTGACCCTTATGATATTTCTGGAATCTCCTTGGAAGGTGAGATTCTTTATGGAAGTGGTTGAATATCTTTGGGGAGTGAGATCCTTTATGAAGGTAGTTCTCCTTTTGGAAATGAGACATCTTCTTTCCTCCTTTATCATGAGAAGTTAGGGCTTGATCTTCATCCCTTAATAGTACGGCTTCTCGGTTGGCTACTCTTGCTTCTTCTTGAACACATTTTTCCCATAGAGTGTCAAATTTGAGTTTCTATTATCTTGCACAGATAGTTTGGATGAAGGCATCCCAAGGTATTGTGAGACCATCAAGAGTTGTCATGATGAGTTCATATTCATCTAAGTTGTCTCCAATTTCTTCTAACTTTTCAATGAGTAACACTAGAGAAATAGTCTTGAATTGTTTCTCCTTTCTGCATCTTTGTATTCTTGAGTTGGGTTCTCAATTTCATCTTCTGGTTGATAATATTTCCTTCATACATTCTGGTTAGGGAATTAAACATCTCTTTTGGATTATTCTTAGAAGAAACTTGAGGGATCAAGTGATCTTTAATGGAATTTTCAATTACCCTTTTGGCCCTAATCATATCCTTCTTGTACTTTGCTTACATTTTCCTTTATGAATTTTGCAAGGTCATTCTCTTCAAGAATGAGTCCAATTTTGTATTTCCAGGAATGAAAATTTTCCACACCTTCTAACTTGTCAAGAATCTTAGTGCTTGCAGACATCCTAACCTGGAGCTAGGAAAATCACCAAGAAATGAAAGTGCTCAGAAAATGAATCTGAACTTACCAAGAGATGTGTTGGACTGAGGTGAGTTGGTTGGAGCTGATTGTTTCCAAAAATTTCAAGTTTTACCCCTTGAAACCTGACCTGTGCAAATCTGGACTGGTACTTCTGGTATTGGTTCTAGTTTCCTGGTTTTCTGGTACGAGTCAAAAACTAGGTGTTGACGATTAAAATCATCAACGAAGTTTTGCCCACAAAGTGTTGCTAAAGCCTATTATTATAAAAGCTAAATAATACTATTAGGTGGGAACCCCTTGAATTATTGAAGATCAGATATGTTCCTATTTGATGTTTGTGATGATGTGTGACACGAATTACATGGTTGATGAGATCTTGTTTTTATTGGCTATGATTTGAAACTATGGCGTATTGGTTCTTTATGTTACTACGGCCTATGTTATTCATTGATACCATTGCTATTTGTGCTTACGACACCTGCACAAAAGACATGTTAGTGAAAATACATAAAAGGCAGTTTGGAGAAAGGCAAAAATACTATAACAAATGCAAAAGAAAAGGGATCTAATTCTGCAAATTTTACTATACCACATACATGAAAGGCAGTTAAAAAAAAAAACCAATGACACATACAAACAATTGGAAAGAAGTAAGAAACAATGCAACAATTCCAAAGGGGAAGAGTTTAAACTATCCTACATACTATACTACATGCATGAAAGACTTAATGATTATGGTTAAATCCTAGCTAGCAAGTAAATGGTTATGCGATTTTATTGAGTTACATGATTTCTATGAATATGGTAGGATAAGATGTGGGTGGGGCATTTGACAAAGTGAAGGTTGATAATGCTTATGCGATTTGTTGTATGGAACATGGTTGATTTGTTTTGTGTCATAAGTTGAGAGTATGATATGGTCGTGAGATTGATGGGTGATGGTTTTGATACATGTGATTAATTGTGTAAATGAAGGGCTTGTTGGCATGTACTAAGAAGTAAATAGACTGTGAAAGGAGGCAACGTCCATTTACTCCTTCCATTGGTCGTCACCCTATTCGGGCTATTGTTCATCCTTGTGTGTTGTGGTTATGCTCTAATTTCTTAGCAAAGGGGAACCGCTCGGCCAGTTCGCGTTTTAAGGTGCTTCAATCACATATATGTCTTTTTTTGTCCATCCATGAGTCTTCTTTGTTATGAAATGGATATTGTCTCGGGTGTATTGGTTTTTTGTTTTCCTTAAGTAATGCAACTGTGTAAAAATTGTGTTCTTGGAATGAATTGTTGGTGGGTTTATCTATGATAAATATCTAAAGTTTCAATGTATTGGGCCATCCTGGGTGTTAGCAACCATAGAGGCTCTCTGTGATATTGGTTGGTTTAGTTGGAGGGTTTTGTTGGTTTTGGTTGGTTGGTTGTCCTCATGCATTTGCATCACTATGTATAGTATTTGGATTTTGTGGGTTTAATGTTTGGAGGCACTCTGCGTCACTGTGTTTTGTTCACTGGAGCACTAGTTTGTTTCCACCACTAAAAGGTTGCACAATGGGTTATTTGGTTAAGTTCTCAGCCATGTCTCCACTTCAGCGTTGTGGTTGTTGACTGGAGAACCATGAGGGTTATACCCTGCGTGTGTTAAGTATCATTATTGGTCGATTTTGAGTCTTGCTCCTCTGTTATAGCCCCCCTTCATGGATTTGTTACATGTCCACGAATGAGTCATGGTTCTCTCTATGTATGCATCGTTGGCCTCAGAGATTTCACAATTACAAGGAGTTGGCTCTTTTCTCCCTGTGTTGGCTACAGAACAAACCCTTAGCCCTCCAGTCTGAAGGTTGGCATAGAAGGTTTACTACTTGGTTATTGTTGGATGGTTGTGTATTGTTGACTAATTTGAGTACAGGCTCGCCCAGTTGGTCATGTGCAAGTCATGTTGGCTTGGTATCTAGGCACTACCTCTGTTATAACAATGGTAAACCCTGCATGGTTAATTGCACAAGTCAAAACACACAGTCGCTCTCCTTACGTTTAATAACTCAGTATTGTTTAATTGAGAGTGTCGTTGCCCCAATTTGAATTGATGTGTGGGTATGTGTGGTTGCCACATATTGTTAGGTCGATTGATTTTTATGACAGTGGTGAATTGGTCGGTTGATACACATTCACTGGTATTTTTGCACTAAAGATTATTTGAATGTTTAGTTGGCATTGGTTACAATTGCTTAATGTCACTCACGCATACTGCATTATGTGTGTGGTGTTTCTACACAATGAATAAATGGTCAATATAACCGCTAGTTCCTTTTGGGGCCAAATGAGTATTGCAACTGGGATGATTGTAGAAACTACATCCATTGTATGCTTTATGATTGTTTTATTTTATAAGCCCGAGTTTTACACAGCATAGTTGATTACAGTTTGACTAAATCGAAGCAATACTGTATTAAATTGATGGCTCAGCACGATGGGTTAAGTTATTACTATGACTGTGTGTTTGTTTTTGTAAAATGGAGATGTTGCATCATGGTGTTTTGGTGGTTGCGCAATGTGTATAATATGGATAGCTTGGGTTCCACACTCAGAAATAGTCACAAAGTTTTAAACACAATTTTGTGGTAATCCGGTTATTTGTTTTATGAAGATAGGCATGTTGTTGATACCTCGTCGTGTTGGATGGATGGCCCATATTTTTAGAGTCACATGGAATTGGGCTTAGACAATGACATAATTACACTGCATGATTGAATTATTCTGTGCATAGCTGGTGTTGGAATGGTGGTTGTTGTCTGTCTATTTAAATGTAAATTCAGGTTTTGCAATTTAATATGGATTATTGGGTTTACCGCCTCTATATATGTTTAACGAATATCATTGTGTTCTAAATGAAAAGCCCATTTGCAATGATAGTATGAATTCATTGTTATTTTGGAAACATGACTTTTGGATGTATTTGTTGATTGAGGTAAGGTGTGGGCAATGGTTGACTCTGATGGTTAACATAGTGGAAATGGTTATTATTTGAGAATTGTTATAAGATGCAAAGTGTATAAATGAAAGGAACAGAACTCCTTTACAGATTGTGTGAAATGCATATTGTCTTGTGATGGCATTGTGTTGAACATTTGATTATGAACAATGAACTAGTTAAATACACAGTAATTATTATTTGGTCACAATGATTGTTGGTTACTGCATCTCCTTCCACATAATGTTTTATGGATCACTTAATTAATTTCATGAACAGTAATCACTCTTCTTCCCTTCCATTATTTCATTTTCTGCTAATTACAAATCCCATCGCCTTCCCGTATTCATTTTTCACTCCCTGTTCTGAGATTGATTACAGCCAATAGAATTTTGGTGTTAAAGCAGTTGAAAGTGGAAGTGTCTTGTTTGGATTACAGTGATGTTTTATTGGTTTACTTTACATTTGATTGGTGTTTTCATTGAGCAGTAACCATGTTATTTTCCCCCTCATTATATCATGTTTCGCTCAATACAAGCCCCTYGCATATCCTAGAACCCTTTTTCACCCCCTTCTCATTGATAAACAGTAAAACAATTTGTAGGGATTGGATTGCACGAGTTTGATACATTGTTGAGCCAAATCTATTTCATATTTTTAAGATTTGTCATGTATGGTTATTTAAAATACTATTTTCTAATCAATCGTGCATGCAGGAATGAGTTTTTCTAGTCGAGGTAGTCATGGCCGAGGAAACAGAGGTAGAGGTAATTGGAACAGAGGCTCAAGAAGGCCAAGGTTCTCCATACATTTTGATGTTGATTCACAAGAGTTTGGCCAATTGTTTCAGGCCGGATTTTTCAATTGGATTGGACAGGGAGTGGTCCAACCTAAGCCTGAAAGGCCTCCTTTCCAAGTCTCACAAGCCCCCAGTATCCCTATACCTCCTCATGTCTCATTGCAACCCGAGGTTCCTGAAAATGATAGATGCAGGAGATTATCCACCCGACAGTCTCCCAACATCGTGGTTGGCCCAACTTGTCCTTGCCTGATCCTCTACCTATTAACCCCATTGTCCAAGCTACCCCTGACCACTCGCCAATGCAATACTCCCATGCTAGCAAGATATTGAAAACTGAGACCCACCATGCCCTTGAAAAAGGAAAAGCCATTGTTACCCCTTCCTCACTCTCCAATGGATTTGACAAATCTGTGTCTTCTCGGATGCATTTGAGGGACGACTATTCCCACGTGATCAGCGAGATTAGGCCTAAAGGCTCTGCACGGCCAAAGGAAAATTCAGGAATATCAAAGGGTGACAGCAGCAATCAAGGAAATATTGCATCTCAAAATGGAAAATATGGCTTTTAAGTTTTATTTTATCTATTTTTTTATGACAGTTGACTTCAGGGATCTTTGGACAGCATGTTTTATTTTTGATACATGAGTAATATTATTTCAAAATAGTTTCAAATATCATGAGCTAAATTGTCAAATATGAATATGTGGATGGGAGTCACAAGGAGGTGTGTTTTGCTTAACTAACTAGTTATGTTAAGATTGTTATGAGCTAAAGGGAGTCACAAGGGATTCCACCTACAAGTTATTATTTATTTATAACCCTTATTATGATTATTACTTTTCCCCCTAACTAAAGTTGGTTGAGTCCTTTAATTAACTTAACTAATGATTTGGTTCAACTACTTCAACCAATTCTAATTTGTTTAAAAGTAGAAGGAAAGGGGGGAACAGGAGGAGGATAGAAGCAGAAACATACTAAGGTTTGCTCTTTGATTTTATGTTGAGATAGTTCATTTTTCATTCATTCATTATTCATCACAAGCCTAATTCTATTTTATGATAGCATGGTCTTATTGTAGACAGCAATATTCAGGGTTGAATCACATCATTTAGACACTTGTTTTTCAGAGGTGTTGATCTATCTTTGATAGTCTCTGTAGACTTGTTTGTTTGTGATTTAATTTTCATGACTGAAAAAGGCTATTGTGCAGAGTCGAGTGAGCAGCAATCTGTGGCAAGTTGATCCAGCTTTTAGAGTTTAGTTTTGGTTTTCTGTCAGAGGTCCTTTTATATGTTCCATCGAGGATGTCTAAGTTTGACTTTGGTCCAAATTTTCTGCATGAGATTTTGTAAAGAAAGTGACTCTTTGGTGAATTTGAATGAAATAAAGTATTTCTTTATGTCTCATCTATCTTTATTATCATCTTGGTGACTTTACTTATATCTTTACATTTATTTCAGCAACTAATATGTTCAGAAAATTACATAAAAATTGAATTTCCAACAAGCTTTTTGTTGATAAAAGACTATATTAAGCGCTCGTAATTAATACTTGTGAGTTAGGATGTTATTTTTGTTGGCTATAAACATAGGGAGATATTACCATCTACTTTTCTCTAGCTAAGCAGAGTCTGAAAATGCTTGAGTAAGATCATTTCATATATTTTCCTCAACACTAGGGTTTGACTTTCTAGAGATTCTAGCCACTGAAAAGGTGCGCTCAAGCTGGAAAAATATGTGTTAGGGTAGGATGCACTTTCCTAGATGGTTTTTGGTCAAAAATTCCTCTTCAGTAAAAGGCCCTAATTTCCTTGTACAACAACAATGACATTTTTAGATACCTGGTGAAAGGTGCTCTATTCATTCAAGCTTGGATACCATGTTAAATTTAATGTTTATTAGGTTATTTTCAATTTACTAGAGCATTCAATGCATTTCTAAAACAACAACATAGAGAGGATCACTGAAAGAAACACAATCACAAGGTACACATCATTTTATCCTGGGAAACCCTCATGGGGGAGAAAACCCAGCAAAAACTTCCTCAATAATAGATTCCTAATCAAATGCCAAGACTTAGACCAAACCACCAAGAATAAACTAGGATTGATCATGCGTCTCTCTTCTCCTTCTTTCAATTGCAGCTTCCTTCAAAAGATGCGCAGTAGAAGTGTGAGTGAGTGAGTGTACAAATGAGGTGTCATCCTCACTTATAAATACTAGTGAGGAGGTGTTAGGGTTATGTCTCTTCACTTAGTAGGGATGAATTCTTCCAAGAGTGGTTAAAACCACTGTATAAACCCTAGGGGGCGAATTTACAAATACTACCATATAAATATGGTTTGACCAATCCACAAAAGGGGATTTGGTCTTATACAAGATCCAACATGATCGATCCACATAAGGGGATTTGATCTATAAGATAATAACTCAAATATAATTAGAATATTCTTCGAAGTTACAATATTTTAACATGCAACGCCAATCTGCAGCGCAATTATAACTAGGTTTTATGAAAGACTGGCAAGAATCCCCATGTCTGAGAGGGAACATATAAAGATTGGTTAAAACCTGGGCCTTTTAATTCCAATTTGACAAGGATTTTGGTCAATCAAAATACAGAGGGTTTGTAGCGCCAGTCTGCAACGGAGGGATATAATGGACAGTTTGCAACGCAGAATTTGGAAATGTGTAATAATGTTGTTGCAAGAGGAAACTATAGGATGACCCTGTGAGATAAAAATCTTGAACAATGACCAGGGTTTAGAACACCAAAACTGTAGGTTTTAATGGTGCAGAGAGTCAGCAGTGCATGAACATTTAACAGTTTGCAGCGCCAACAATATACAAAAACTTTACATTTTCGATCAACCATTTGAGAAGCATGCAATCACCAAAGGAGTACCCGGTGTGTCTGAACTTGGGTGGTGTCTCATGAACTCAAGTAGGACTTAGGTGGAAACATCCAATCCTTTTCATCTATTACAGCCAATTCGCAGTGATAGTTTTCAAAATCTAGTAGCGCGCTCCATTCAAACTGTTAGATTTGTTCCTTGACACAATCTTGAAAATCATAATGAATTGAATGCGTTGAAGATGATGAGATATCCCCTTTGAGACAAGACATATGATGATGAACAATATCATGACACCAAGACTCTTACATGGACTAAGGTCATAATTTTTTTAATCCTGAAAATTTCATGTGCTAACATTGGCTCCACAGGGGATGGCATGATCCCTGTGAGATGCAAAGAACATTGCAGTTCGAGTGCCTTGTCCATTGGGCTAGGGAGTCTTATTTTTTATCTACTACAAACCAAGAAAATAAAAGAAACAAAAAAAAAATGTGTGTATGATGAGCTTATTCCCTTACTTCTAACCAGATCTATGAGATTCTTGATCAAGTGAAATCAAAAATCCAGTGTAGCCATGAAAGGACCTTTTCTACTAATTGAATTCCTTGCATACCCCTACTTAATGGAAATTCAAACTGAAAATTAAATCCAATCTGAAAACTCATCCACTTTGAAGAACCAATTCCACGGATTGATTCTAGGAAACTCATAAAGTTCTCTTTCTCTGATGTTTCCAACAGAAATACAAAAGGATCTTGAAGAATATGTGTGAATACCACTTGTTGATCGATAAAAAGGAAAGAATAGCATGTGTCTATAGTTCCTTCTTTTTCACAAGTATAAAGTAACATACAAGCTTCTTTCTTCACTGTATCCTTTTTTTCAAATGTTGTTTTTTCTTGTTCTAAGTTTTCAAATGCAAGATCATTCTCAGAACAAATGGCAACAGCCTGATTATTTTCCTTATCATGCATTTCAACCTCAATAAAATTCTCCATATAGAGAACCATAGGATCACTAAGAACATGGAAAGGTTGTTGTTGACTTATAATGTTATCCTTATGTTCCAAAAAACTTGTGTGATTTTGCAGCTCAACTCTTTCTTCTCTATAAGCAACTTTAAATTTTTCTTTCRAAATCTTAAATGAAGAAAAGCATAAGGGAAATGACTTACCTACATCTAAGTCACAATTCTCCCTATTATAGAGGTCATAAATKTCATAAATGGGTTGAATTATTTCATAAGACTGTTGAAAATAATCATTTTCTGGATGAAAGTATATTTCTGATGTTTTTTGGAAATTAGCCTCATCATAGTTATTGTACTCATCATATACAGGTAAACAAAAGGCTTCTTTAAGATCATAAATAAAAAAATTAGAGACAACATATTTCTCCTCAACAAGATGGTATGCCAACTCCTTCTCATGGCATCCTTCTTGTTCATGTTCATTATCAACTATATCTGCATTCCACTCATCATCCTTMACTTGATCTAAAAAAATTCCACAGGCTTTGACTTTKTCCTCAACCTCTTGAGCATCAATGAACATTTATTGCAAGGTGACATCCATCCTTTCTAAGAGAAGAAGAGAAAAATATGGATGAAGAGTTGTTACATAACACAATCTAGCAACAACTTCAAGAGGTCAAATATCTAAAGGCATGYTGCAATAAAAACTATAAAATATCCTATTGAAAATAGAAAGAGCTTCATCCTCCCCTATTTTCAAATCATAAAACTCAGCAAAGTACTGGTCAAGAGATTTGTTCTCTCCCTAGTGCCTTGAAAATGCACCAAATAACTCATCCCACGAACCAATGGAACCAACCTCTAGATTTTTAAACCACAAAGCAGCATCTCCAACCAAAGATTTGGAAAATAACCTCACAAAAACATCCTCATGCATGATTTCCAAATTGTAAATGAGATTCTAAAAATATCCCAAATGCTTCTCAGATATAATATGATCTTCTCCAACAAAAAGAGGAAGATACTCTAAAAAATTGGGAGGGTAAGGATGAAGAGTAGATGGAAGTTTTAAGGGTTTAAACATTTTTTTCTCTTTTTCTGGACTGAACATCAGTAGGTTGAAAGTGAGGTTCAATGGATTGATTGCAAATTCCAGTAGTGGTGGTAGAATATGGTACTATGATCAGAGAAGTGGTGAATCAGTTGTATCATTCACATGGTTACAGGGTTGATCATGTTCAGGAAGGATTTAGATGAAGGACTAGGGTCAACATCAACTCTGTAAGAAGAATGTAGACCTTCTTCTTTCAAAAAGGGATATACAGTAGTAGGCTTATGGTCATCAGAGTAAACAAAGCAAAGGATGATTCTCCTGATATATGAAGGAAAGGACATGAAAGAACTAATAAAAAATGATATGAGCTCTTGAAGAAAACTTATATCTTGACACATGGACTTCTTCTGTCTTCTTTCCATTTTATGTTCGAGCTCGTTCCTCAGTGGAGTCTTGTAACTTGATTTGAATCACCAACAAGTTCTTCAAATGTGTGGAGTCTCCATGGTGAAAAATTGCAGTATGTTTTGTCACCAATCCTTGCTTACCATCAAGAACTGGTAGTAATCTATGTCGTACAACCCAGGGAATATCTTCAACTTCGTCCATGGAAACAACGCCAAAAATGTTAGCACTAGAAGTTGCTCTTAGACTGCTAAAGAGCAAGTCTAATACCCATCAATAGTTTGAAAAAGGTTTTTGAAAATTGGTTTTGATTAAGGATGTACGAATGGATAAAAGTATTCAAAATGCTTTCATACAATGAGTGAAACACAGCTTAGCAATCTAGGCATGCACAATTCTTTGACCAGTGAACAAGTTGGTAGTGGTGAGTAAGAAGATTGTCATATGAAGGAAAGTATATATCTTTAACTTACTTTAGATAACCTAAAACATATACTTAGAAGAAATATCTATTGGCTAAGAACCTCTCAACCAAAAGATAAAAGTTCAAAACAAGTACCTACAATATTACATACAACAAATCATTCACTGATATGAATCCAACAAGCATCTACAACAAACATTCTCCATAAACATCTAAACCAAAGAGAAGAAAATATATGATATCAAATAGAAAAGTTGGCCATCAATTTATTATGAATATGGAATCTTCATTGCATATCATTTACAGAGTTATATGAAAACATAAACAAAATCCTCTCAATACAACCCTCTCTAAATCCCTCCTTCATTAAATAGAAAATAACATCCAAAATATGATTAGGAGGTCGCATCCCAACTCTTTCATTGGATTATGGGCCTTATATTTTAGGAAGTTGTTGGAAGTCATTAATAAATTTGTTTCCAACTCACTGCATAAGGTTTCAATGGAGCTAAATCTTAGGTGCAAGTGTCTGTTAGCATCTAACTGATCTTTGAGAAGTCATTCAAACCCTCCTTGATATCTGGAAGCCCTCCCACAGCTCGGATTTATCAAACTAGTAAAGTTTGTAGCGCCTTTGACAACATGCACTACAAACTTTATGGTAGGTGATGATTTTAACTTTACTCAAAAACTACAAACTGGGTCAGGAATATTTTTTGTCATCAAGTGAATCGTAATATAGTGCTTCACCACACCAAATTTCAAAATAACCCAGTTTGTGATTTGAAATTTATGATGAAAACATCAGAGAAAGATGTTATAGGAAATTAGTTTGTAACGTTAGTGAATCCAGGCACTGCGAACTTTCCTGTAGAAGCTTGTTTACTTACAAAAAGATTCCAACTTTTAAAAATTGTGCCAGAATTAAGGTAATCCTTCCAAAAATGCTACATAATCCTTGCAACCCGAAGTAACTTTGGAAAAAACATATGGATATGTTAAGTTAAGCTCAAAATCAAAAAGCATCATTTAGTGTTGTAACTGCATGCAAAAAGTAAATCATGAAAAAATGGTGTTGAAGTGAAATGTTATCGTGTATTCATATTTTGGTTTTGGTACTCCTTCTAGTAGCCACCTTATCCAACATATCTAAGTTCATTTTGCTACTTGCTCTCTGAAGGGTTGCAACTCTGCTTTTAATTTCCTAATCTCGTCTTGGCAAGTTCTCTTCTACTTATATTCATTCTTGAGTTGCCTGTGAAGGGGAAAAGACCTCTTAGCCATGAACCTTGATTATTGTCTCCTCATATAGATATAACATCTCCTTTAGCTTCATTTGGGACTCCAAATCTTCCTTTTTCAACTTGTCAATTTCAGCTTTTTGCATCCTTAAGTTGTCTCCTGAGTCTTTTGAAAGTAGGGTATGATAAGAGGGACAACAATTCAATCTAAGTGAAGCTGCAGACAGGAAAAAAGAGACAACTATGTTTAAACAGAGGGTTTGCAGCACCAAAATCCAGTTTGCAGCGCCAATCTGCAGGGCAATTTTAACTAGGTTTTATTAAATACTGGCAAGACTTTCCATGTCTGAGAGGCAACATATAGAGACTGGTTAAAACCTGGGCCTTCTAATTCCTATTTGACAAAGGTTTTGGTCAATCAAAATACAAAGGGTTCGCAACACCAGTCTGTAGCACCAGTCTATTGCTCGGGGTTATAATGGACAGTTTGCAACGCAGAATTTGGCAATGTGTAATAATGTTGCGGCAAGAGGAAATTGTAGGATGACCCTGTGAGATAACAATATTGAACAATGACCAGGGTTTAGAACACCGGGACTATAGGTTTTAATGGTGCAGAGAGTTAGCAATGCATGAACATTTAACAGTTTGTAAGACCAACAATATACAACAACTTTACATTTTCAATCAACCATTTGAGCAACATGCAATCACCAAAGGAGTACCTAGTGTCTCTAAACTTAGGTTGGTGTCTCATCAACTCGAGTTGGACTTAGGTGGAAACATTTAATCCTTTCCATCTACTACAGCTAGTTCGCAGCACCAGTGTTCAAACTCTAGTAGCGCGCTCCATTCAAACTGTCAGAGTTGTTCCTTGACACAATCCTGAAAATCATAATGAATTGAATGCGCTGAAGACGATAAGATATCCCCTTTGAGACATGACATATGATGATGAACAATATCATGACACTTAGACTCTTACATGGACTAAGGTCAGAATATTTTGACTCCTAAACATTTCATGTGCTAACAAGTTTATTTAATTTCCCAAATGGTTTTAACATTCTTCCTAAAGTTGGCACACTGGTGAAAGAATTTGGATTTATTGTCCCCATATTTAAGCCAAACCGCCTCGCTCTCCATTCTCCATGTCTATTCTTCTTTATCCAAGATGTCTTATCTGACATATTTAATGGATCTAAGCGACAAAAGTTGAGAGTTGGAAATGGAGTCTTCACCCAATTCCTTATATATACTGGTGATTTTCTCTTCAACTTCTCTCAGCCTAACTTTGGATTTTTCCAAATAGAACTTTAACGAAAATTTGGTGGCAACCTTGACTTTCAACCAACGCCCAATAATCCTCCTTGGTTAACCAGACTAAATTGAACTTGAGAGGGGCAAGAGGGGTTTCTCTCTCCTCGAGGAGAGAGAGAGAGAACTATAGGCCTCTGATCTGGCAAACCTCCCACCTCGACACTATACTTAATCACAATACCGACTTTCAACATGGATTCGGAAACCAAGAATCTGTCCAATATTTTGGACACCGCATCATATCTCGTATAGATATTTCACCAAGTCGAGACCAGCTTGACTAGCTCGATGTCAG
>SNQJ01S0010582.1:137533-154749 GCA_010110895.2 Picea sitchensis | reverse complement strand
CTACATAGAATCATCCTAAGATGTTTACGGGGGATCACCGGCGTAAAACCCCTTTCATGTCTCCTAGAAATAGGCACATTGTTTCTCGGACCCGTCTTTCACCTGTCCTCAATTCTCGAAAGGCATATACTCTACCATATTTTCACATTTGTCACAACCTCCCATCCCCAAAATTTCTTGGATCCTCTGTACCTTTGGGCCTACAATTTCACAATGGATTATCTACCAGAAGACGAGGAGCTACTAGATTTTTCCAAGGACTCTCTGCTAGGATCAAAGATTTGGACCTCCCCTCAACCGGAATGTAGACGTCATGACCCTGATCCTTCTATGACACTAGGTACAATCTCTCTCCCCACTATCTTTTCCATTCCTCGGTCCTACAAGGTTCACCCACAGTTCCTAGATCCTCCATATCTCCCCTCCCCTCATCATGATGGCTCCATCCCCCATCCTTCACATCTAGTGGAGATCATACACACATATGCCTCCCCTCGCATTGTCTCATGTAATGCCTCCCTGGATTGCATTTACCCCTTCACTCCCCACTATAGTGTCAATGAAACCACCCTCCAAGGCTCACCATGCACTCCTCTGCTAGACTTACCTTTTTCACAGTTGCGAGTGTTACGTCTCCATAGGGTTTCACCAGCAGTCTCACCTCTCAATAGTTTATGTCGGGGAAAGCTCTGCCACCTGCCACATTTGTCGTGTCTCTAGATAGTGGGATGGACAGACCTTGTAAAACAAATGTCTCAAGCGTAGAGAGGGGCCCATAAACCTAATTATAGGTGAGGGAATMAAGATTAATGAAATAGCCACCATGCAACAGAACACGTTGGTGGGCAGGTTTTCTAGCAAGTGCCCCTCGATGGACTCACTCAAAACCTAGATAATGATGACCTTCAGGAATCTTCTTGAATATGACCCCATCAGTATCGTACTTGCAAAAGGCTGGTTAGCATAGATTTTCAGGTCAGAATCGAACTAAAACAAAATTCTCATGGGGAGATGGAACTATGGGACTCAAGCTCTCTTCATGAAGTGTTGGATGCATGATTTTAACGCCTACTCTAATAGACTTGAAATCACCCTAATTTGAGTTTGTCTCCTGGGTCTACCTCTAATTTTCTAGACTAAGGAGGTCTTTCAAGAAATTGGATCATCCCTTGGGTTCTATTATGAGGCGGACCTCTCTTTCATGCATATGGGATACATGGAAATGGTCAGAATTATGATTGGTCTCAAGTTGTCGAGTGGCTTAGTAGAGAGTATCTCCATTCAACATTAGGGATACACCTTCTCTCAAAAGTTGTATTATGAAGGGATTCCCTTCCAATTCAAGAATTGCCACATATATGGTTACTTGGAAAAGGAATGTGCCATGCAGGAGAGAAGGAGAATAAGGGTCGAGAAGATGACTCCAGCAAAGATGAAGGGCCCACCTCCTCTCCCTCTAGCCCCAACCCCTCCATCACGAACTCTAGACACTACAACCACACAAGCATAGGAACCAGCGGTCCCGTGAGCTAAAAAGCAGACATCGCTTCCTTCTCCAGAAGCTACAAAGACGAGTATGGTCACAGTTGTTCCCTCTCCACTTTCTCCTTCAATTTCTTTTTTTGGTGGTAGAAAGCAAATTGTTCATGTATCCTCTAAATTTTAAGATCCCTTGCACATTTCTTTTATGTTTGGTCTCTCTGGTATCTCCAACCCCGATTTGGATCCACTTATCCCTCTAGCCCCTTCTTTTGTTCTCGAACTCCCTTTCCATCATGTTCTCCCCCTAGCCCACTCAAACCCCCCTCCCTCTCGCACTTCCTCATATTCTCCTTCAAAATATAATCTACAATCTTCATCTCATCAAGCGAAGGAGGCTCTCCCCTGAATTTTGGGGGGCTTGGGTAGTTTTGATGATCTGAATAAAAAAACCCAGCAAAGAGGAAAGAAGTCATACATATCTCAAGCTCAGAAACAATCTCACTCTAAATTTTGATATGGGAAACAGAAATATCTCTATGGGGCTCTTAGAGAATTGGCCCCCAGTCCAGGGCCCCAATGACCATAATATCACAGAATTTCCAAGGGTTGGCCAACCCCTCAAAAAGATTGGCGTTGAGTAGACTAGTTGATTTACACAACCCTGGTATATTATTGCTTCAGTAAACAATGATAGAAGGTGACTCTACCATAAAATTCCTCTCTTCCTCCTTTACAGATTGGAATTTTCAATCCCTAGATGCAAATGGAAGATCAGGGGGCTTACTTACTGGATGGAGGAATAAATCTCTATAACTCACAAATTTGTGGGCCTTGCTAGCAGTTTTGGGCACTATTTTCTTCTGTCCATCCCACAATATCTCTTTTCTCTGTATCAATATTTATGGACCATACTCGGACACAAAGGATTTATAATACAGAAGCATTCACTCTCGTCTTCTTTCCTTCAGGAACATAATCATTGGGGGGGATCTAAAATTCACTGTGGGCTCAAATGAGATTTAGGGTTCTTCAGCCCAAGTCGATCCACTTGTTGATTTCTTCATTAAAGTTCTAGAAGACTCGAAGTTACTCGAAATCCAACCAAATAGATACGCTCCCACTTGGTGCAACATGTGTTCTGGAGACACCCAAATTTCCAAATGCCTAGACTATTTTCTCATCTCTAAATCTTTCATTCAAAAAAAAAATTGATTTCGCCATTAGGTCTCTTCTAGTGTAATTTATGATCACTCCCCCATTATTTTTGAATTTTCTCCTAATCCAAAGAATACCCATAGCCCTTTCAAGTTCAACTCTACATGGCTGGAAGATCAAAGCTATTTATACCTTGTCATGGATATTTGGAATCCATTTAATGCCTCTCAGCCTGGGTCCCCCCACCTTATAATTTTTGGCAAATCTAAAGACAGTAAAAAATGATTCTATAGCCTGGCACAAAGAAATGAAACAAAAGGAAAATTGGGATCTACTTGATATTGAACAACAACTTCAGGCCTGGATTGAACAAGAAGTAGAACACACTTTCAGTGAGGAACAAAAGGCCAAGATTCTCCAACTGGAAAAGTAGAAAAATAGTATCCTTTTATCCATAGAAAAGGAATAGTGTCTAAAGATCATAACACTCTGGATCCAAGATGGAGATCAAAACACAAATTTTTTCCACCACTTTGAAAATGGCAGAAAATCCAAAAACACAATCTGGTCAATCCAAAGAGGGGATGGATCGATGGCCACAAAATTTGAGGAATTGGCAAATGAACGCATATCACACTTTAGGAACCTATTCAAAGCAGATCAGACATCTACTATTGACTCAATTCTAATGGTTTCAAGCCTCTTTCCTATCTTTGTGGATCAAGAACAGAATGACCAATTAATGGTAGAAGTTTCCAAGGAGGAGCTTCAAAAGATTTCACACAATTTCCAAAAGGAAAAAATCCCTGGACTAGATGGTTTCCCGGCTAAATTCTATGCTGGCACCTTCGATATCTTAGGAGATGACCTTCTCAAAATTATTGAATACCCTTGATCCATAGTAAAACTATTGGCCCTTTCAATTCTACCTTTAAAGCCCTCATTCCAAAATTGGCAATCCCCAAGCCTTCGACCATTTTCACCCTATCTCCCTCTGCAACAACATATACAAAATCATATCAAAGATCATTGCAGTCTGATTAAAGGATATTATTTCTGACAATATATCTATAGAATAATTTGGTTTTATTCAAGGTAGACAGATCCATCGAGCTATAGGGCTTGCTAAGGAAGGCTTACACTCAATCCACACTAGAAAACAAATGGAAATTGTTTATAAAGTGGATCTAGCAAAAGCCTTTGATTGAGTCATCTAGATCTACATGATACTTCTTCTCATACACCTGGGATTCTCCCACTCTTTTGTCACTTGGATCCTCAATTGCATATCCAACACATCTTTTTCCATCCTCATCAATGGATTTGTGACCCCCTTATTCAAGGTAGAAAGAGGGCTAAGGAAAGGCTTCCCCCTCTCCCCTCTTCTCTTTATTTTGGTGGAAGAAATTTTAAGCTGACTCGTTACAAATGTAGTATCATAGGGTCAATTCAAAGGCATACAAATATTAGCATCATGTAATCTCACACATCTCCTCTTTGTAGATGATATCCCCATCTTTTGTGAAGGTAAACAACTGTGATTTTGAAAGCCTAAAAAGCAATCTACACTATTTTTGTCTTTCAATAGGGATGCAAATAAATATGGGGAAATCATTGATCTAGGTGGATATTGGTGGCCACCCACCTATTCCAACTAGCTCCTCTTGACAGTTTTTAGTTCAACACATTCTTTTGTACTTCTTTTTAATTGTGGGTTCTACACTTACGGGGATGTATGAAGCCCTACACATATTCCAGGTGGATATTGGTGGCCTCCCACCTAATCCAATTGGCTTATTTTGTATGTTTTCATGTCAGCACATCTCTATGTACTTCCAAGGTCGTTTTTTGGCTCGCCACAATCAAACTGTAGACATAGTCAAATTTTGATGGCATAATGTGTATTTCTCGAAAATACCTTTCCAGTGGGATATCACGTGCCTAAAACGGAAATCATATGCAAACGTTATGACCCCAGGAAGTTGAGGTACCAACTTACCCATAGAGGCCCACATAACTTTTGGCGTTTCATCTCCTAGTGTTAGGTTTTTTTATGTCTAGGGTTTTGGAATTCACGAGTAATGTTAAAAAGGCCTTTGGAGCCTCATTGTAATCATTCTACTCAGACGAATACACATAGCAGCCACATCTCTTCTCAAAGATAACTACCACCATTCGAGCAAGTTGTTTCAGTTCTACAGTTTTACAGTTTCATCCTATTTCATTTATTCAATAGAAGATATTGTTCATTGGATATCTGTGTTGTTCTCCATATATCTGTGTTTATTGTATTCAACCTGTTAATTAGTTTGTTCCACTCCTAAATTCATATCATTGGTATCAGATCGGTCTTCTCTTCATTTATTTTTCTTCGTCCATGTCCCTGACAAGATATGGGTACAAGAAGTTGGGACTTGAACCAATCAAGACTTTGCAAGATCGGTCACGTCGAGCCTGAAAACAATCTATGGGGGACAAAAAGAAAGATGATGGAGTAGGATATCCTTTTAAAATGTTGCTCAAGGAAGCCCTTGTGCGAAAAAGGAACGAAATGATGGAAAAATTTGCACAAATCCTTTGGCAGTTGCCCACAGGAGAAGCATATTCATCAAGCGACCACGCAACCCCCTTCAAGGTACAAGTAAATTTTGATATTCCATTATTTGAAGGAATGATAGATKCAGATGTTGTAGATAAATGGTTGAATCTGCTCGAAGGGTATTTTTTGGTCCACAATTTTTATGATAGGGAAAAGATTACTTTTGAACTCCTCAGGGTCGTCCCCCATGTTAAGGACTGGTGGGATACTTACTCTAATCAAAGGGCCATAGAGGAATATGCAATATTTGTAGTTGCCCCTATATGGGATTCCTTCTGGGATGCCATTAAAGAATAGTACTACCTTGTTTGAAGCTACGAGGACCAATACACCAGATGGACCACCCTGCGTCAGGAAAGGGACCAAACAGTACCAAATTTCATCAATATTTTCCATACCTTGCGCAACAAATTAGGTATCAAATACTCTGAGCGGCATCTGGTGCTCAAATACTACAGATTTTTTCATAGATACATTCAAACGGAAATGGATTTTCTGGAAATCACCTCATTGGGTACAGCTTATAGAGATGTTGTCAAGATCGAGCAGAGATTTAAGCAGAAGATTCAAGAGTTTGGATCTGCAAACTCCTCACAGTCGAAGCAGGGAAAAGGCGACCCCAACCCACACAACAAAGGATAGAGAAAATATGGCCACTCTCAATATAACCATTCCAATCTGCAACACAAGAAGGGAAATGAGAAGACAAATAAGGACACAGGAAAATGGTGTGAATACCATAAAATCCCTTGGCACAACACTGAAGAATGTCGCTCCAAGCAGTCACTTGTGGTCGAGCTGAAGGCTTTCGAGTTAGAGGTCGATTCTGAATCTGAATCAAATCCAAAAGGAGGGAAGCGTATTATCGATGTTGAACCCAGTGCCACTTTCGCTACCACCAAATTCTAGTGAAGCGAACCAGAAGAACTAGAGGAAGGGGAATGCCTCATTCACTCACAAATGTGGGTAAAGGGGGCTCCGCTTCATTTCATTTTTGATAGCGGTAGTAAAAATAACCTGATCTCAGAAGAGGTCGTCAAGTGGCTAGACCTGCCAACGACACTGCACCTGCAGCCCTACACCATCAGTTGGCTTTACCAAGGAAGAGATCTTTGTGTCAGACAACAGTGTCGTCTGCCCTATGGATTCAAGCCTTTCAAAGACGAGGTATTGTGTGATATTTCTCCCCTTGAAGTTTGTGATGTTCTTTTAGGAAAACCATATTTTTTGAAGTGTCATGTTGTGTATGATTATAGACCCCGTGGTGTCATTACTAATTTGGGTATACAATGGTACAGGATACCAGAGGTAGCACCGCCTACCACTATTTCTTTAATCTCCATTAAGCAATGCAGTAAGGTCATTTCACAGACCAGGAAGTTCATCTTCTTTGTGATACATGCTCACAGTAAGTAGAAGTTTGCCACCACATCTGTGGCCTCTACACAAAGCCTCTCTTTGCAGCAGGATCATGGAAGAGTGCGGAGACATTTTCTCCTCACCCACTGGGGTACCAACACACTTCCAAGTCAAGCATCCAATTGATCTAACCCCCAGTGCACCTCTGCCTAATGGACCAATATATTGTCACTCACTGATGGAAAATGAAGAAATCAAGTGTCAGATCTAAGAGCTTCTTCAAAAGGGGTACATCAAACCCATCTCCCCCCCTTGTAGAAGCTCGATTCTACTGGTGCAGAAGAAGGACGGGACCCGATGACTCTACATTGATTACAATATTGACCTTCTTGACCAACTCAAGGGGGGGGATTTCTTTAGCAATATTGACCTAAAGTATGGCTACCACTAGGTTCCCATCAAACCAACTGATGTATGGAAGACAACTTTCAAATATAAAGAAGGTCTCTTTGAATGGTTGGTCATGCCCTTTGGCTTAACAAATGCACCAACCACTTTCATGAGGTTGATGTATGATGTATTGAGACCCTTCACCAACTCTTTTGTGGTGGTATATTTGGATGACATCCTCATATTCAACAACACTTAGGAGGAGCACATGCGGCATATTTAGCAGGTTTTGAGCACTCTGCGGCAACACAAGCTATATGCCAACTTGGAAAAATGCTCCTTTGGCATGAACAGGGTCCAATACTTGGGCTACATTTTTTATGAGCATGGGGTACATGTTGATCCAGCTAAGATCCAAGCCATCCGTGACTGGCCAGCCTTGAACACACTAACCGAGCTTCGGATCTTTTTGGGACTGACCAACTTCTAGTGACGGTTCATTTTGGGATGCTCCCATATTGCATGGGCCCTCAGTCAAGTGACCAAGGGCGGTAGCAGGGAAAATTTCACATGGGGAAGGAACAAAAATGAGCATTTGATGATATGAAGCATCGCTTGTGCTCAACTCCATTACTCTCCTTTCCCAATATGCAAGAACCGTTCGATATTGAGAGTGATGCATCTGAATATGTTGTAGGCACAATTCTCACTCAGCATGGTCATCCGGTGGTATACCATAGTGAGACACTCTCAGATACTTTCTGGAAATACCCCACCTATGAAAAGTAAATGCATTACATTGTACAAGCATGTCGTATATGGAAACATTACATTATGGGAAGGGAGACGATCATCCACATTGATCACAAGCCTCTACAATTCATACAGACACATGGGAACTTGCAGAACGACCACCATCAGAAGTGATCCACCTACCTGTACCAGTTCCATCTTAACATCAAGTATAATACAAGGAGCACAAATTGTGTCGTTGATTGCCTCAGTCGACCTCCCATGGTTTCACTCACCACTGTGCTCCATTCATGTGGATATGATGCATCTGAGTGGCCCCAACTTTATCAGCAAGATCCAGACTTCGCCACCACCTATCAGCTCTTGGGTACAGGTGTGAATGTCACAAATTTTCACATTCAAGACGGAATTGTATGCCATCTGGTTCATCTCTTTGTTCCTTCAAGTGAGCGTGAAAAGCTTATTTGGGAATCCCACTACAGACGGATGGCGAGACATTTTGATGTGGAGAAAATTGTGGTCATTCTACAGAAACATTTTTATTGGCCAAAACTTCGACAGGACATCAGCAAGTATATCAAATCTTGCACTGTCTGTGTCATTTCCAAGCTATCCATCAAGAAGCAAGGATTATACACCCCTCTTCCTACTCTTGAGAATCTTTGGGAATCTGTCTCGATGGATTACATGTCTGGCCTTTCGTCCCCCAAGCAAGGCAATGATTGGATTTGTGGTCATGGATCGGTTTTCAAAGATGGCCATCCTCACGGCCTGCAAGAAGAACATCATAGCGGTAGATATTGCCAAGCTCTTCTTCAAGCGAGTGTGGGTCCATTTTGGGATGCCATGGACCATCATCTCCGACCGGGATAGCAGGTTCCTTAGCACATTTTGGTCGAGTCTCTAGTCATTATTGGACACCAAGCTCACTAAATCCACTGCTTTCCACCCCCAAACAGATGGCCAAAGAGAGTTCGACAATCGAATGATTGTGCACGTCCTACGCATGTACAACTCTAAGAATTCATGTACATGGGATTAGAGTCTCCCCTATGTTCAACATAGTTACAACAGGGTTCTCCATAGCTCCACCGACCATAGCCCATTTCAGGTGGGGCTAGGATTCCAACCCTTGGGTCCCATTGATGTTGCACCACCTCTTGAAACCACACAGATAGACTCTTCCCATGTTCAGTTTGAGACCCACAAAGCCACCAGATTCATTGAGCAGATTCATCACATCCACCAACAAGTCCATGAGATTTTGTAGAAAGCCAATGCTAAGTACAAACAATGCCATGATCAACATAAGGTATCACACCAGTTTCAGGTTGGAGACAAGGTCTAGTTACATTTGCATAAAGAGCATCTTACAGGGCCCCATCGGAAGCTCCACCCACTTCGCTATGGTCCTTACATTATCACCAATGTTGTGGGTAGCAATGCTTTTGAGCTCAACACTCCACCCTTCCTTGGATTGCACCTAGTTTTCAATGTGGACCTCCTTCGGCCATATTTTCCACCATTATTGGACACCTCAGAGATCGCAGAAGAACTGACACCAACATAGCTCAACCCTGACTGCATGGAAAAGGCATCCACTGGTCATATATTGGACACATAGGTCAAGGGCACTCGCCAGCGGAGGATCCAGCTTTATCGGGTTGTCGAGGCAGGGCAACTCCTACACCAAGTAAAGTGGCTCACCCGGGGCCAAATTCAGCAGAAGTTTCCTCACCTGATGGGGGAACTCAATGCAACGAAGACCATTTCTTCCTAAGGGGGGAGGACTGATCTAGGTGGATATTGGTGGCCACCCACCTATTCCAACTGACTCCTCTTGACAGTTTTTAATTTAGCACGTTCTTTTGTACTTCTTTGTAATTGTGGGTTCTACACTTCAGGGGATATATTAATCCCTACACATCTTCTAGGTGGATACTGGTGGCCTCCCACCTAATCCAACTGGCTTATTTTGTATGTTTTCATGTCAACACATCTTTATGTACTTCCGGGGCCATTTTGGGGCCCTAAACAGTGTTTTTTGGCTCGCCACAGTCAAACTGTAGACAAAGTTAGAGTTTTATGGTGTAATGCATAGTTCTCAAAAAGACATTTCCAACAGGCTATCACGCACCTAAAATGGAGGTCGTATGAAAAAGTTACAACCCCGGGAAGTTGAGGTACCAACTTACCCATAGGGGCCCACATAATTGTTGGTGTTTCATCTCCTAGGGTTAGGTTTTTGGATTTCTAGGGTTTTGGAATTCATGAGTAATGTTAAAAAGGCCTCTGGAGCCTCATTGTAATCATTATTCTCAGATGGATGCGCGTAGCAGCCACATCTCTTCTCAGAGGTAGTTACCACCATTCGAGTAAGTTGTTTTAGTTCTGTAGTTTTACAATTTCATCATATTTCATGTATTCAATAGAATATCTTGTTCACTGAATATTTGTGTTGTTCTCCATATTTATGTGTTTATTGTATTCGTCATGTTAATTAGTTCGTTCCACTCCTAAACACGGATCAATCATCTCTTCTGGCATGGGCTCTAAATGACCAGGAAAAAATCTTGGCCTCAACACTTCTTGAAAATCAGATCAAAAATCCATTGGGTGGTCGTAAATATTTGGGTTTCACCATTAAGGAAATTGGGTATAAAAATACTAATTGGTCATGGATTCTATTAAAAGTGGAAAAAATGATTCATTCATCGTGTAATTGGTGGTTATCAAGAGCTGGAAGATTACTCCTTCTTAAATTAGTGATTGAAGCAATTCGGGTCTATTAGACTTCACTAGCTTGGGTCCCAAAAGGAGTATTGCAGTGAATAAATAAAATGGTACTCTCATTTATATGGGTGGGTAAGGACAAATCTAGACCCTTGGTCCTAGCATAAAAAGAAAATCATCTCAAAACCAAATGAAAATGGATGATGGGGCCTCAAAGACATCACAATATTTTCTAAATCCTTGCCATCTAAAAATGTCTGGAGTCTGGTGGAGGGAACAAGACTATGGCATAAAATTATCAAGGAAAAATACTTCCCTTCAATATCTCTAATAGATTGGATTCGCTCCACAAACAAATCCTATCAGAAAGGAACTATCATCTGGAAAGACATCATAAATTATTTCCCTATCATTGGAGATTGGCTCATTTGGAAGTTGGTAATGGATCCAACATTCTGATCAGCAAAGACCCTTGGGTAGGTTGTTCTAACAAACACTTGTTTCCATAGGCCCTCGTCCACTCTATCAACCAAAGTGGATTTTTATTCTTAAATCGGGTAGGTCACATAAACTATATCACTAGAACTACAAAATGGCTATCTAGGGAGGAATTGAGCTTGGAGGACCAAATGATCATTGTTTGGACCAAATATACCCACACTTTAAACATCTGTCTTGCTCACCTCTCTGACCAAGAAGACCAATTAATCTGGTCTTTCAATGTTGGAGGCAAATATTCCCTCAGACTCGGATACCTGGCCCAGTTTTGAGCTGCAAACTTGGATCCTCCCCCATGGTGGGGCAAGTCTCTCTGGAAGTTAAACAACCCACCTAAATCTAAACTATTTATGCGGCTTCTCCTTCAGAATAAGGCTCCAACCTGGGAAAAACTTCAGAAGTGAACTTTCACAGGTCCAAGGAGATGTGCCCTTTGCAAATATGAATAAGAGACAAGTACCCACCTCTTCTTACATTGTTCATTTACAAAGACGGTGTGGATGGAAATTTGTCTATCTATGAGACCTACGCTAAGTTGGAATGGGACACACATCTCTGAGGCACTTCATAATTGGCTAGAAGATCAACAAAATCAAAATTTTAAATCTCTCCCCCTAATTGTTTGTTGGGGAATTTGGCTAGCATGCAGCCATGATATTTTTGAAGATAGACTTGGATCTACTTCCCACACTACCATCTTTTGTCTCAAAATTTTCTTTGCTTTTCCACAAAAAAAAATTATCTCCACCAAGTCGAGAGTTTCACAGCTACCAGAAATAAACAAATCCATCCCATGGGCCTTCTTTGATGGGGTTTCTCAAGGCACTCCCTCCACGAGAGGTGCAGGGGGGGATTACACTTTTCTGACAATGATTCCCTTACCTTCTTCGCTAGAGTGGGCGAAGCAACAAAAAACTACAGTTGGCTTATGGCCCTCTACCTTCTACTACTTCTGGCCCTTGAAAGCAACATCAGGCAGCAGAACACTTTTGGAGATTCTATGTTTGCAATAGAAGTTATGAAAGGCACACACATCCTGAGTGCTTACTCACTTCTTCCAGTACTTGAGGAAATAAAAATATACTCTCCAGATTTTGTTGATTATGGTTGGTTGTCATTGATGTCAACCCTTGAAGAAAGTCTGGTAGCAAATTCTGGTAGCACAAAGGTTTGGGTAATGGATCCAAGGTTGTTTCATGTATAATGGTATGAGTTTTAATATATTTGAAGGTAATATTATTCTATATGGATAGTACATTTCATGCCATTTCTGGTGGTATGTACATTTCATGCCATTTCTCGTGGTATGGAATCACATAACTCCTCACATTGAGAGAGTTATGGCCACTTAAGTTGGAGTGACCTCATATGTTGGCTTGAAGCCCCAAAAGGTCAAAGAAGTCAAAGATCTTGCAAAGAATAAATTATTATTTAAATGATGTGCTAAACCTAATAAAGTCAAGAAGGATTATTTAAATAATAAAGTGAAGTGACAAAAATCAAAGAAGATTATTTAAATGATAAAGGAGCACAAAGTCAAGGAGGAATATTTAAATGATAAAGTAATGGAGAACTTCTAATTATGGAAAGCAGCTAACCCTAAAAATGAGGAAAAAATAGGTTAAGGACCTAGAAATAGGTTAAGGACCTAGAAATGGGTTAAGGACCTAGAAGATGCATAGCATAAATATATGTGGCTCTCTCATTTTAAATTACACTTGAGAATATTGAATATATATAGGTGATTGAGGTAACCAAAGGATACCCAAGCCAAATTTCGTGAGGGAAGGTGAAGAAAGAGGGCCGAATTCAAGGGAGGATAAATTCTTTTGATGATGCTTTCTGCATAAGTTATTTTACGTCATCTCATCATTTTCAAGAACAACGCTTTTTTATAGAATGATTCAGATTGTGAGATTGATAGGCCATTGAGGAAACATATCCAAGTATTTGTGGTAAAAAATTCATCTTGTGGGTCAGTTGTATTTTTGGAGTTACACTGAAAATAGGGCTCAGTGGCTAGTCCTCGAACTAGTCTAAAACGGGGTGTTTTGGGTAAAACATCATAACTTCTTCATAACAGATCCAAATTTAGTAAAACCAAATGTTTTGGTTATATTATAGTATTTTTTTATGTTTTGTAACATTTTCAGATCGATTCAACAAATATTATAAAGGGCACGCTTCTACAAGACTTCTCTAGAATAAGGCATCTACAAGGTATGTCATTTTTACTATAACTCCTTTTCTAAGAGGTTCAAATAGTGAAACCTAGAGGAATTGCATAAAACACACTAAAGAACATTGTGGTATCAGCCTTTACATTTTTATTCATTACAGGTATAAAGTCATGATTATTTCAAGTTGTGGTTGTTGACTAATCCAAAACTAGTCATGTGAGACTAAAGAAAAGTTTGATGAAAAATGTTAGTCTTTTGTTGTGCTAGAAGGTTTCCAGGTGTATGTGATCATATACACCGGTCTATTACAGAAAGTTACAAATATAATTTGGATGATGATATTGATGAGGCTATTGGTTGAGGTACATGTTGGGTACATGGTTGAGACAAGGTTGATGAGTTGGCACATACATGAGGTATATAGTTGATGATGATGGTACATATTGATGAGTCATAGTTGATGAGATTTGGCACAGGAAGATGACATGACAAGGAGACTGACACAGAGACACTGATGGCTGACAGATTGACCACTAGCTAATGAGAACATGGCTGAGTTGCCCATTAATTTCAGATGACAAGAAAAATCATTATGTGGTTTTCTCCCACTTTGGGTTTCCACGTAAAACATTGGTGTACTGTGTATGTGTATGATTGTTCATTTGTTCATTGCTTATTTACTCTACAGTTATTGGATGATAATGCTACATTGATATAACACTTGGATTTTATGGTTAAAAAGGAATAAATTGCTCTATTACCGATTCACCCCCCCTCTCAGTAATCCAACAGATTTTACTCGCATCACTCTTACACATGTTTACAGGAATCATAACTAAGAAGTGGACCAACTCTCCAAAGTTGGCATGGACTTGGAAAAAGGACGTTGGAAAGTCAAAGAAGAGAGCCTGAATGGAACCCATGGATATCTTCACAACCCTTGGTTCACTCTCTAAATAAATATGCACAGAATACCTCTTTTGTTTTCTTATGAACATTATGAACAACCATGTATTTATGATAGATATGTGACTTTTTTGATGTATATTTTTTTGGAACACGCTGAACAATGAAAGACAAATCGTCCGTGGTATAGATGAGAGGACATTCCCCCTCCTTTTTTGAAATATATGAACTTTTGAGCAGTCTCATAGTTCCTATCAAATACAAGAATGCCCACCATATATAGTGATACAATTTTGTTTTTCATAAATAAAATTACTTGTTTTTTTCTTTGGAAAAAAAAATCAATAAACACAAATGAAAATACATCATTAATATCAAATATTCATAAATTAAAAAATAACATTAATTTTTTTTAAACATATCAAACAACATAAAATACCTTCATTATTTTTAAATATATACGAACTTTTAAATAACATTTTAAAAAAATAGATAAAATTTAATACAAATTTAAATTAAAAATTCAAACAAAACATAAAATAAAATAAAATAAACATATTATTATCAATGTTAACATCAAATAAAATACTCTCACTCTTGTTAGTTAAATGTTAAAACATAAATAACTAAAACCATTAATTTAGAGAAATATGCAATCAAAACCTAGGGAACCAGTTCCAAACTCATCAACTTTTGTGGCTCTTAAACTTTGGTAACCGATTTGAATCTCGTATCCTCTTGCGAATTCTCTGGAATAAGCTTGGAATAAGTGGGTTTACAAGGTGTTGTGGATGGTGGCCTTGATCTGAATCCGTGTTTTCAATGAAAATTTATGTTTATTAGAGTGGTTAATTATGTATAAGTGCCTCAAGGGTTTTTTAGCAAGCTAAATCCATTTATGAATTCAGAAATGAAACAAAAAATGCCAAAACGTAGAACTTTTAGACAACGTCGTGACATATTCTTAACTATAAAGTGCATTGGAAGAGGAGGCCTCTTAAGTAGGAGGTGACTAGGGTTTTGCAGTGGAATTGGTTGAGTACTAGATTGACTCGTACAAGGGATTCAATATGTGTCAGTTCCACATGTATTAGGTTCTGCTAACTCATTGGGGGCCATGAACCATAGTACAATTTTGTGGGGTCTAAACTCTTGGAAGAAGACATTATTGAAACTATGTCAGAAGTGGCTAAAAAACTTTATTCATGTGCTAGATAGGTTTTTGATAGTGCCCTTAATGGATCTCGTTATGGTCAATTATTTCCATCTAATACTTGGCAGGTGGGCAAGGGAAACAACCTGGATGTGGAGCAAGGATGTTTTGTTTCAGATCATAATGGTGGGTTTGGTGACAATGCAACATCCGGTCACATTCATCACTCGGGGCTTGAATACAAAGCCTACCCAGTCGATGGTTTTGTGTCTCTTGTGCATTCGAAAAAGCTTGTTCTCAAACCTCTATTCTTTCCTTCATCTAGCTTTGTGGAGGGTGACCAAGGTTTTGTGGTATTATTATGGATTTGGATGCCATGAGAGGTGAGCCTAGTATTGGGGAGGGTAGGAAGCTACTAAGGGTCGAGAAGCACCTTCATCAAATATCGGGGGAGAAGGTATCGACCCCTCCCAAAAGCATAGAAAATGTGTGAAGAGGCGAGGTTCTTCCATCAACCTAGTGCTTGGAAAGGAGGTGAAATTGCATGAAGTAATGTCTATGGTGGAGTTAGTGGTGGTTGGTCGATTCAATGGTTGAAGGCTTGGGGATACAAATCTCAATAATTGGGTACGAGATTAGTGGGAAACAACATTAGGTTACTCTCTAGTTTTTTATATCCTAACCAAGGATTGGATGGTCTTCATATTCTAGTTGTCGATGGATGTGGAGAAGATCATGTATTCCTACTAGCAACGGAGTTTGACTCCTCTATCTATGAGGAGGTGGACATTGTTTTTTTATGCAAAGTATGAGAAGTCAGAGTTGACATTGACTTGGGTCAATTTATCAAGTCTCTTGATGAAGCACTAATCAAAGGACGTCTTCAATGAAATAGGTAATGCTTTAGGGCACTTTTATGAAGTTGATTTATCATTTTGTGACACAAGTCTAATGGTCATAGCATGCATATTGTTGGTAGTGGATTTAAAAGAAGGGTTTGTCGAAAGAATTATGTGTCTTTGATCAACATTTGAATTACTTTTGAATTCCATTTAGATGAATCTAGTGTCGTAAGTATGAACTTTTTTCCCTACATTGTAGTCTCCCAATACAGAAAGAAGTTTGGCTCAAGAAACCCTAGTTGTAGGCGGATCCAAAAAAGGTGGAAGGTGTCGGGACTAAGCTCTATTGCGATGATAAGGGGGGTCAAGGTGATAACTCCACATAGTCAAAAGTGGGCGTGGATGAACATATGAGTGTGGTGAGTGAGAAGGGATATGTTCTACCTCGGAAGGAACATTCTCCAATGCATGTATAATCCATTCCTTCTCCAAAGGCCTCGAAGGTGGAAGGCCTCAATGTTGGTGGAATCTCTCCAATAGTTTCAAGTACGTATTTACAAAATTTTATTCCTCTACCTCTTGATTCTACTCTTGAAAATCACATTGTGTTTGGGTCATGGCATGATGGGAAGTGGGGGAATCAATTGATTGGGGGAAAGTAGGCACTTTGTTTGGTTTGCCTATCATAAATGAAAAATCTCATTTGTCTATTATTGATGAGTTCAATGGTGATTCCTCTTCTAAAACCTTCCCTGCTCCCAATTCCGGGGATCTTAGTGTTCATGCAGCCAACGGGGAGAGTAGGGAAGGATCCTCGAGATAAAATCTTAGACTAAAAATGAAAGAATTTCAATTGGTAGTTGATGGTAGAATTGAGGGTGGTTTGGGCCTAAATGAGGACATGGGAATCAAAGGTGGAAAAAAAGATGGAAAATATTTTATGTCCATAACCCAGGAAAGGGATTTCAATGAGATTGAGGCAAGTAAACAACTATCCTTGGATGGGGTTCTTAGAGCAAGCATTTACCTAGCGGGAGGTGAAAGATGATATGTCTATCATTGAATTGACAAGGGTTGGGAAGCCCCTCAAAAAAATAGGCCATTGAGAGGATTGTGAACACTCACAATCCACAAGTAATTTTACTTCAGGAGATTATGTCTAAAAT